>JAEOAD010002569.1:312500-461220 GCA_036365145.1 Orientallactaga sibirica
AAAGAAAAATTAGTTTTATTAGCTCTCCTGTCCTTCTCAGTACTACGTCCAGGCAGTAATTCGGCTAGGAGCCATTCAATACAGGATAGAATATTTTCCCCTCTCTACTACTTTCTAATATCCATTAATTCTTAGTTTAATTTTTTTGCCACTTGTGGGTTATTGACTAAAAAAAATTCACTTACATACATTTACTCTGTCCTTATTGTTGGCAACAGGACAATCTTAGTTTTCACCCCATTGAAAATTTATATGACTGGCTAAAGATTTACTTTGACACAATGAGTGAAATTTATCTGGTTCTTACACTAGTGTTGAGTTAGAGGAAGTTTGTTAATTAAAAAATGAAAAGTGTCAAGATAAATAAAAAATTAATGACTCAAAGGCATATATATATTAATTTTTTTCTTTTTCTTTTTTTTTAGATTTTATTTATTTTTATCTATTTATTTGAGACAGAGAGAGGGAGAGAATGGGCGCACCAGGGCCTCTAGCCACTGCAAACGAACTCCAGATGCATGCACTGCCTTGTGCGTCTGCCTTATGTGGGACCTGGAGAATTGAACAGGGTTCCTTAGGCTTCACAGGAATGCACTTTCACCACTAAGCCATCTCTCCAGCCCCCAAAGGCATATATTATTATTATCATTATTATTATTATTATTTTGAATTTTCAAGGTGAATGGGGTCTCATTATAGTTCAAGCTGACCTGGAATTCTCATCCGGCCTTGGACTTATAGCAATCCTCTTACCACACTCAGCCTCCCAAGTGCTAGCATTAAAGGTATATGCTATGCTACCATGCCCAGCTGTATTTTTCTTTTATTTACATTTTGTCCCTATTTGTGGTTTTCATATTTTTTAAAATATAATGAGCTGGGTGTGGTGGCTCATGCCTTTAATCCCAGCACTGGGGAGGCAGGGGTAGGAGGATCACTGTAAGTTCAAGGCCACCCTGAGACTACATAGTGAATTCCATGTCAGCCTGGGCCAGAGTGAGACCCTGCCTTGAAAACATATATCATATATATATATATGATATATATATATATGATAGTGAGCAATAACCATATATTTCTCTTAAAGTTAACACATTTTAGTATTTCTACCTCATGTTTATAGTTGAAGTATGGGCTCTGTCATAATTTTTTAAGCAGTTCTTCAAATAAAGAGCACTAGTTTCTAGTTATGTGCCTTTGTGTACTGGTGTGCCAGGGCCTCCAGCCACTGCAGTTGAACTCCAGACATGTGCTCCCCCTTGTGTGCATGTGTGACCTTGAGTGCTTACATCACTGTGCATCTGGCTTATGTGGGACCTAGAGAGCTGAACATGAGACCTTAGGCTTCACAGGCAAGTGCTTTAACCAGTAAACCGTCTCTCCAGCCCTAAAATTAGGTGTTTTAAATTGACAGCTGCTTATCTTATCCATTAATGCCAAAAAAATTTTGTTTTTGATGTTATTGCATTTTTCACCTACATCCTTGCCATGATGTTAATAATTAAAGTTTTAAAAATGTATTCCAGTTTTTGTAATATCATGTTTATTTTTATATTTCTTGGGGGGGGGGGGAGGGGTTTGAGGCAGGCTGTCATTCTAGTTCAGGCTGACATGAATCTCACTCTAGCCCAAGCTAGCCATAAACCCATAGTGATTCTACTTCAGACTCCCTAGTGTTTGGATTAAAGGTATGCACCACCACACCTGGCTAAATTTCTTTTTTAAATTCATGTACGTGTGTGTTGGGGGCGGGGGAGACCACAGTACAATCTTGTGTGTCTTTTGCTGGAATGTGCTCTACCTTTTTTTTTTTTTTTGCCATAAGCTCTCACTCTAGCAGAGGCTTTCCTGGAATTCACTATGTAGTCTCAGGGTGGCCTTGAACCTAAGGCGATTCTCCTACCTCTGCCTCTCAAGTGCTGTGATTGAAGGCATGTGCCACCACACCAGGCTTTTAATCTACCTTTTTAAAAAAACATTTTTAATATATTTTTTATTTTTATTTATTTATTTGACAGAAAAAGAGAGAGAAAGGATGCACCAGGGCCTCCAGCCACTGCAAATGAAGTTTAGATGCATGTGCCCCCTTGTACATCTGGCTAACATGGGTCCTGGGGATTCGAAACTGGTTCCTCTGGTTTTGCAGGCAAATGCCTTAACTGCTAAGCCATCCCTCCAGCCTAATCTACATTTTTTTTTTTTTTTGAGATAGGGTCTCTTATTGTCCTGGAGCTTCAGAGATGCTTCAGGTTTCTACGTCCCTAGTGCTTGGATTATAGGTGTATGTCACCATGCCTGGTAGTTTCACATGGGAGTCAAGCCTAGGTCTTCATGCTTGGGAAGCAAACTGAGCTATCTCCCCAGCACTGATATGTATTTTTACAAAGACAAAATCCTGTATTCTTATTTTTATAAGAGGAGACTGTGACACAAGTGAAATAATGATTTAATAAGAGATTGGAAGATGCACTGAACAAGTATTTTTTCATCTTAGAGCAGTAGCCCCATTTTATTACTCATGGACTTTTCTATTGCCATCCATAACTGAAGTTTGTAAGTGTTTATAAAAATATTTTCTTTCATCATCAAGTTCTTGCCTTAATTTGTATTCAGTATTTCTGAAGAGTTATTTCTATAGGAAACATAAAAACCTTTTGAATTTTCTGCATGTAATTAATTAATATAAGCATTCATATCCTATGTAATTATATTTATATAGAAATACTTCATCTATTTCTTTTTTCTTTCCTCAGATTCTGTCAAATTTTAAGAACAAATGCACCTTATAGCAGCTCATGGAAGAAAAAACACAAATCAAGACATTTTTGGGTTCCAAGCTGCCCAAGTATGGAGCAAAATCAGTAAGAAGTACACTGCAGCCAATGCCAAATGGGACAGCTGTTACTCTGCTAGGAACCTCCAAGGGTAGTAATGCCAAAGGCTATGTAAGAAATAATGGCTCCAATTGTTCATTGGCCCGTTCATTTACTTGGAGAAAAGCAAATAAATACCAGCTTGGTGCACAAAATACTGAAGAACTCAATAATCCTCAAAGTTCACATGAGAAATTGACTGACCCTGACAAACATCCTCCTGCTCAAGGATTGTTTGATAAAAATGAGATAAAAGGAGGTGTGAAAGGTGTTTCTTTATTCACGTCAAAGCTAGCAAAACCATGTACGATGTTTGTGTCATCTACAGAGGAGTTAAACCACAAGCCTTTTTCTGGACCATCCAATCTGGGTCAATTCACGAAAGGCACATTGCTGGGCAGGACTTCATATTCTTCAGTCAATGCTTCCAAATCGCAGTTGAACACATTTTATGGGAACCGATCAACTGGCAGCATGCAAAGGCCCCGAGCAAGCTCCTGTGCTGCCCGAAGCAGCTCTGGAGAGAGCCTTGCACAGTCCCCGGACAACATTAAATCAATTACTTGTGAAAAAATGGTAAGGTCACAGAGTTTTTCACATTCCATTCAGAATTCATTCCTCCCTCCTTCATCTATCACCAGATCACATTCCTTCAACAGAGCTGTAGATCTTACACAGCCATACCCAAGCCAACAGCTGCCCATCCGAGTGCCTCTTCGGTCTAGTATGCTGACACGAAATTCCCGGCAGTCCGAAGTGCTCAATGGGAATGAACATTTGGGGTATGGATTTAATAGACCTTATGTTGCTGGTGGAAAGAAGTTGGCTTTACCAAATGGCCCAGGTGTAACTTCCACTTTGGGTTATAGGATGGTCCATCCCACTCTACTGAAATCTAGCCGACCTCCATTTTCTGGAATTATGACAGTTGATGATAATAAAAATTCACCTGCTGACACATGTGTGGAGGAAGAGGCTGCCGCATTGACTAAGAGTAGCACCACTAGTAAAGACCAAGAACTGATTGAAAACGAAAATTATAGAACAGACAATGATCAGACCATGAAGCCTGATGACAAAATTCGATACCTGAATGATGATGTGGACGACATTTCCTTGTCATCATTGTCATCTTCTGAAAAGAATGACTTAAGTGAAGACTTCAGTGATGATTTCATAGATATAGAGGACTCCAACAGAACTAGAATAACTCCAGAGGAAATTTCTCTCAAAGAAAAGCAAGGAAACATACCATCAAAGGATATATTTGATTCTCCTAAGGAAAATGAAAATGCATGCACTAAAACTGATGAATGGCTAGATATAAGTGTCTCTGGTAAATATTGGTATCCTTAATTTTCTTGCTTTCTCCTAGATAGTCTAACTGGTAGTCTTACATTTGGATTGCCTTTTGATTAAATCCCAAGATGCTGTCACTTTTACTGGGAGAGCTAGATTTAGATGAAAGTGGAGTGGTATGGCATTGACCTTGCTTGTGACTTGTTTCCTGTTCTGTTTACGTCTAGTGTGGAACAAAAAAAGCTGTCTTTGCTTTTCTTTGGCATGCATAGGCCTATTCCTACTTACATGGACAATGCTTCCCAAATGCTTTCCCCCACTTTATGTAGCAGTGGTATACCATTAAGCAAACCATCTTTTAGTGTAGGAGATCATTAAGAATAAGTCTATACCAAGTGGCAAATGAAATACTATAGGCTATGTCTAATGTAATGCTTTTTTATTCTAGAAAGTTTGTTTAGCAATTTTTATAGTGATTTTCAGAGGAACTTTATTTATTTTTAAAATTGAGGAAATCATTGATTAAGCATTTTCTGTTATAGTTGTCTATCCTGGCAGTAAGTATGGGAGAGTTTATCTGTGTTCATGTACCGAGAAGAAGGAACACTCTGAAGATATTGTAGAATAAGTGTAAGGAGGTAGCTGTGAGGTTCCGTAGTATACACAGAGGAAGAAGGTTTCCTAAACTGTGGTTAAAAGTAAATAATCTTGGGGAAATATTAAAGGAATATGAGGTTATAAGAAATGTCACACAAATGAAAGATAGTTTAACTGAGTTTTCCTTGTGCTTCCTACAAAATACTGCAGCAGGTTATTTTTAAGTCTTTGCCTCTTTTTTATTACTTAGGATTTAGAAAATGTAAGTTATGCTTTTATGAACCAAATTTTTTCTGTAAATTGACTTATTAGAGTGTCTGTTTTTAGAAATGAGTAACTATATTTTGTGAATTAATACATTTTCCTTTTAAAATCATTTGAAGACAGGAGTGAATGTACCAAGCATACTTCTGGAAATAACTTGATTTCACCAGATACGGATTACAGAGCGGGTTCTTCATTTGAACTTTCTCCATCTGATAGTTCTGATGGGACATACATGTGGGACGAAGAGGGCTTGGAACCTATTGGAAATGTCCATCCGGTTGGCAGCTATGAGTCCTCTGAAATGAACAGCATAGTATGTATGGATTTATATACTTTTTGGAATATTAGTGCTTACTTGTTATAGAGAGATTATGGCATTGAATTTTTTAAGCTTACGAATCAGTTTCTTAGAGGAATTAGGAATTAATATGTCTGTTAATTGCCTATAAAATACACAATAAAGCATTGAGGATATCTGACACTTGACTTAAGTGTGTGTGTGTGTGTGTGTGTATAAGTATACATACACACACATATTCATCATATATCCATATGGCTTGTTCATATTTTATTGGTTAGGTTAAACTAGGGCTGTAGTTTTCAAGAGCTGGAAGACGGTATTGAGAGGCACTCTTGGTTATCACACTGAAGAATACTGTTTGGGGAGTGGCAGCCAGTGACGCTGCTAAACATCTGTAGTACACAGAAAAGATGGAGAATTGATGGAAAAGTTGGACTATGAAAAACCAAAAAAAAAGTTTCATGGCTATATTGCATTCTGAGTGAGTTTTATATATTTTTAAAGATATTTATTTATTTATTATTATTTATTTATTTATTTATGGCAGAGAGAGAGAAAGAGAAAGAGGGAGGAAGACTGGGCCCATCAGGGCCTCTAGCCACTGCAAGTGAACTACAGACGCATGCACCACCATGTGCATCTGGCTTACGTAGGACCTGGAGAATTGAACCTGGGTCCTTATCCTTTGCAGGCGTATGCCTTAACCACTAAGCCATTTCTCCAGCCCCTGAGTTTTATGCAATATAATTTTCTGTACTCATAAACCTGTGACGTGGAGAAAACATTTTTACCACAATTTGATTGAAATGTATATCAGCATATTCCCAGCAGATGGCAGTAATAAGCCACAAAGTACCTGATATATTCAGAGGTTTCCCAATCTTAAGTTTCACTGCTCCAGTTACTGACAGAATGCCTTTTCTGGCAGAGATTAGAATGCTGTGGATTGGCTATTAGTTCTTCAGATCCGTGGGTTTCCCTCTTCATCAGCATACTTGAATGGGATAGGAAGTAGCTAGTCTTCACCTGTGCTTTGGAGCAACGTGGCGCTCTGTCTTCTCTGATCCTAGGGAAGAGGATGGCTGAGAAAGGGTGGAGAGTTGATGGATTAGTGTGCTAACAATCTGCCTTCGTGAAAATTGAAGTTCTGTACATTTTTTTGTTTGATTTTTGAGTATTTTAAACTTGTTTTGTTAAGTTTGTACCTGTTCAGGTTTTTTGTTGTTGTTGTTGTTTGTTTGTTTGTTTGTTTGTTTTTGAGGTAGGGTTTCACCAGAGCCCAGGATGACCTGGAATTCACTATGTAGTCTCAGACTGGCCTCAAACTCACAGTGATCTTCCTACCTCTGCCTCCAGAATGCTGGGATTAAGTGTGTGTCACTATGCCCAGCTGTTTAGGTTTTTAAAAATTTTAAAATTTTTATTTAGTCAAGTCCTTTTTTTTATTATGTATTTTTTAAATTTATATTATTCTGATTTTACATTCATAATGTTGGTTCCATTGTCCTCCTCCCTGTCCTCCCTCTTTCAAAGGGACCCTCATCAATGGGGAATGTGGGTCATGCATTGTGAGGTTAGTTAAGAGTTCTGGGGGGTAGGCCCCAGCTAGACTGCCTTTAAAAAATATTTTATTTATTTTTGTTTATTAGAGAGAGAGAGAGAGAGATACAGAAATAGGCAGGTAGAGAGAGAAAATGGGTGTGCCAGGGCTTCTAGCCACTGCAAACGAACTCCAGATGCGTGCGCCTCCTTGTGCATCTGGCTTATGTAGGTCCAGGGGAGTCAAATCTGGGTCATTTGGCTTTGCAAGCAAGTGCCTTAACCACTAAGCCATCTCTTCAGTCCCCTTTTTTTAATGAGAGTGTGCAGAAGTGAGAGAGAATTGGTGAGCCAGGCCCTCCAGTCACTGTAATCAAACTCCAGACATGTCTACCACCTTGTATGCATGTGCGACCTTGTGTATGAGTCACCTTGTGAATCTGGCTTATATGGGATCTGGGGAGTTGAACATGGTTCTTAGGCTTCATAGGCAAGTGCCTTAACTGCTACCAAAACACCAAAACAGTTTGGTTCATCTCATTTTCTTCCAGTGCTTGGGAATTGAACCCAGGGCCTTGTGCGTGTGGGATAAGCAGTTTACTTTTGCACTACTTTCCTGCCAACCCCCTGTTAGTTCAGCTGCTATTGTTTTCAGAGAAAGATTTTTGGTTTTCTGGGGTACGGTCTCACTCTAGTCCAGGCTGACCTAGAATTCACTATGTAGTCTCAGGGTGGCCTCAAACTCATGGCGGTCCTCCTACCTCTGCCTCCTGAGTGCTGGGATTAAAGGTGTATGCCATCACGCCTGGCCTAAATATTTTATTTTTATTTATTTATTTGAAGGAGATAGAAAGAATGGGCACATCAAAACCTCCAGGAGCTGCAAATGAACTCCTGGTGCATGTGCCACCTTGTGCATCTGGCTTACATGGGTCCTGGGGGATCAAGTCCTTTGGCTTTGCAGGCAAGTGCCTTAACTGCTAAGCCATTCCTCTGGCCCCTAAGTTTCTTAATAGTGTCTTTTGATGATAAAACTTACCAATTTTAATGCTGTCTAATTTACAATTTTTTATTGTTACTTTTTTGTTTTGTTTTGTTTTTTGTTTTTCGAGGTAGGATATCACTCTGGCCCAGGCTGACCTGGAATTCACTATGGAGACTCAGGGTGGCCTCGAACTCATTGGGATCCTCCTACTTCTGCCTCCCAAGTACTGGGATTAAAAGCGTGTACCACCACACCCGGCTTATTGTTACTTTAAAAAAAATATTTTTATATATTTTATTTATTTATTTGAGAGGGAGATAAAAAGAAGCAGACATAATGAGTGCACCAGGGCCTCGAGCCACTGCAAATGAACTCCAGACGCATGCACTACCTTGTGCATCTGGCTTACGTGGGTGCTTGGGAATCAAACCTGGATCTTTAGGCTTGTCAGGCAAGTGCCTTAACTACTAAGGCATCTCTCCAGCCCTATTGTTACTTTTGTCTATTGTGACATCCTTGCCTACCCTAAAGTCAAGAATATATGCTCAGTTTCTTTTAAAGGCTTTATTATTGATTTATATTTAACTTTTCACATTTGGCTCTGAAGCCCATTTAGAAATTATTTTTGTGTAAGGTATAAGATAGAGGTCAGGATTAATATTTTTTGGTATATGGTGTAAGGTAGAGGACCAAGATTTAATTAATTTGGGAGGTGTGTGGAAATTCTTTTTTTTCCATTCTACTATTATAGGATCGTCTTTGTGATAAATCAATGACTGCATTTAGAAATATTTCTTAGCCTTTTTACCTCCATTTAAATTTTAGAATAAACTTATCAGTATTTTTAAGGACCTAGAGGGAGTTTGAATAGATTGTGTTGAACTTAAAGATCAATTTGGAGAGAGTCACCATATTTACATCAACCTTCTGATTTCTGAATGTGCTGTATTTCTCCATTTTCTTGGACTTCAGAAGTTTTCTGCTAATGGTTTGTAATTTTCTTTGTGTAAAATATTTTATTTATTTATTTGAGAGAAAGAAAGAGAGAGATTGAGAGTACATCAGGGCCTCCAGCTATAGCAAACAAACTCCAGACACATGTGCCACCATGTGCATCTGGTTTACATGGGTTCTGGGAAGTCAAATCTGAGTCTTTAGGCTTCACAAGCAAGTACCTTAACTACTAAGCCATCTTTCCATCCCTTGTAATTTTCTATGTTACTTTATTTTTATGTCCTTGATTTTTCTACTACAAATGATCTCTTTAAAACATTTTATTTTCAAAGTTTTGAAAGGAAAGCCAAGAGGATCCAGGAGTTCAAGGGCAGTCTGAGCTACATGAGACCTTTCAAAAATAAAACACAATTTTAAGACAATACTATCATTAATTAAAATAATTATTCCTGTGCTGGAGAGATGGCTCAGTGGTTGAAGGCACTTGTTTGCAAAGCCTGATGGCTTGGGTTTGATTCCCTAGTACCCATGTAAAGCCAGATGCACAAAGTGGCACATGCATCTGGAATTATTTGCAGTGGCAGGATGCCCTAGTGTGCCCATTCTAACTCTTTTTCTGTCTGTCTCTTTCTCTCTTCTCTCCCTTTAATAAATAAATAAATAAATAGTTTTTTAAAGTATTTTTTTGAAGTCAATAGATTTAATTTGAACAAGTTATTTTTCAGTTTAAGTTAATCTAAATTGTGGCATAATTACATAGTTTTCTTCAAGTGGCCTTCAGAACTAATGATCTTTCTTGTTGTGGCTAATCATAATTTTTATTAATTGGATATACTATTTTTTTTGAGACAAGATCTTGCTATGTAGCCCAGGCTGTCCTTTAACTTGGGTGTCCTGTCCCAGCCTTCCAAGTACTGGGAAATGCCACTGTGCTCTGCTGAGATCTTAAAATTTTTACTCTTGATGTCTTATACTAACTGAATATAACTTGTAGCAGTGTATAGTAGTGTGTGCTTGATGTGGGATTTCAAGGTTAGTCCTTTCTAGGAAAAGTAGCTAAGAGCTAATCAGACAATGGAAATATTGTTCCAATTAATGACTTAATGAATACAATTATGTCCTACTTTCAAGTCTTTAATTCCTAGGAAAATGGTCTATGACATTGACTTGAAATGTGAGTCTAGTGTACAATATTATGCAATGTGATGACATAGTCTTTGTCCCAGAAATGAAAATGATAAGAGCCTCTGTTTGACACTTGAACATCTAGTAGCTGTTTAAAGTACAGATACATTCCTTCTGACTGAAAAATGAGCATCTTGTTTCTTGACTCTTGTTTCTATGGGTTGTCTTTATGCCCTTGATAACTCTACTTCCTTTCTATCATGTTTCAGTAGAGCTGTGTATTGTTACTGTATGGGCTGGAAGTGTAGCTCAGCGGTAGATAGCATGGGTGAAGCCCTGGCTTGATTCTTTCCACTACTGCCCCTCATCAAAAACAAGCAAGCAAGCAAGCAAGCAAGCAAGCAAGCACACACACACACACACACACACACACACACACACACACACACAAAACCCACCACAGCCAAACAAAACATGGCTTCTCAGTTTATCAGGCTTATTGAAATTGATTCTGTTAAAAAAAAAGAAACACCTAAAATAAAGCTACTGTTTATCACTGTTCAGTATTTCCCATGCATATTGTGACATAACCTCTATAGAAAGCAAGTTTCTAAGGTATTCCGTGTCATAATAGCAAGCTGTGAGTAACTAAAAATGTCCTGTCAGCATAGATGGGAAGAGTGGAGGGATAGCTTACAGAAAGTTGAAATGATCTTAATATAAGTAAATGGAAATTTGGAACTCATTGAGACTTTTTGCTGTCCTCTGAATCATAGAACTTGAGAGAATAGGATCTACTCAACACAGTTGTTACAGATAAGGTACAATGAAATAAAGAAACATGTTTTTCTCAGCAGATTTTTTCTTCCATATTGGTAAACCTTCCATGTACATTTAATTATCAGCATGTGTGTTTTGTTTTTTTTTTGTCCTGCTAATTTAACTTGTAAGCTTGAAAAATTTAAATTTACCAATATAGTTGTGGCCCTTTAAACCTAAGTATATTTTCATTTAAATATTAATGGGTATAATCAGTTAAATATATTGCAATATGAAATTTAATTCAGCATACTTGGATGTCTCTCATGTGTCAGGTTCTATGAGGAATTGGTGACTAAGAAAACTAGATTTGAATACTGTGAGAATTTGAGGACACTAGTGCATAAAGGTGTCTATTCTTAATGATTTCAGAGTCTAATATGTTATAAACAGATGATCACAGGATGGATATTTAAGCGTTATGCTATAATTAGTGAAAATGAGGTCTTGAAATAACCCAGAAGGGATATGTAACTATGTGTGAGAGAAGAAGACATTTGAATAGAGTTTTGAAGAATGAATACAAAGTTGTCATACTAGCTAATGAAAGCAGAGGTTGGAACAGTAGGTATAGTGTGGGGAATCACAAAATCATGACATGTGGGAGGAATGGCAGCATCGCTGAGTATAAAGAATGAGATGGAGAGTAATGGAGGAAAGTGAGGAAGTAAGAGGAAAAAATAGAAATCAGTATTTCAAGCTGAAAGGACAGTTGATATTTACAAATAATATTTTTAAATACTAAGATGATACAGTATTGAGTATTTTATCAATATTTCTATTTCAAATCTTTGTATATATTTTCTGTCTACATGTGAGATCATGAGCAAAACATTTTGTTTTTTGGAGAGAGAGAGAAAGACAGAGAATGGGTGCACCAATGGCCTCTCAGCTGCTACAAATGAATTCGAGATGCATACACCCCCTTGTGGGCAAGTGTGGCATTGCAACCTTGTGTCACTATGCATCTGGCTAAATGTGGAACCTGGAGAACTGAACGGGCGTTCTTAGGCTTAGCAGGCAGGCACCTTAACCTCTAAGCCATCTCTCCAGCCCCATTTTTTTCAGTTATTTTCTTTCATAAAAAAACGTACTTGTGCTGGGCATGGTGGCACATGCCTTTAATCCCAGCACTTGGGAGGCAGAGGTAGGATGATTGTCATGAGTTCGAGCCCACCCTAAGACTACAGAATGATTTCTAGGTCAGCCTGAGCTAGAGTGAGACCCTACCTTGACAAAACCAAACCAAGCAAAACAACAACAACAACAACAACAAAAACAAACAAACAAAAAAACTTATTTGCAAGAAAGAGAGGGAGAAGAAGAGAGTGAGAGAATATGGGTATGCCAGAGCCACTTGTTGCAAATGAACTCCAGATATATGCATCTTGGCCCTATGTGGGTGCTAAGGAATGAAACCTAAGCGGGCAGGCTTTGTAAGCAAAGCAAGTACCTTTAACCACTGAGCCATCTCCCCAACCCCCAATTTTTTAAGGCATTATTTATTTATTTAATTTGAAGCAAGGTCTCACTTAGCTCAGGCTGGCTTGGAACTCGCTGTAACACTCCTATCTCAGTCTTCTAAGTGCCATACCATAGCACTCCTGGCGTATGTACTTCTTATAGTTAATGAAGGCATGAAACATGTAAAGTTAATTTTTTTTAGTAGTTGAGTAAATTTATATTTTAGCCTGAACGAGTAATTGAACTTTAAAATAGTTCAGCTAGTCTGATTGTTCTTTAGTGATTAAAGCAAAGGCAAAAACCTGTTACCTTCAAGCTCTTATTTATTTCTGGTAGTAAGTGGTATTCCCCTCATGTCTCATCCTCTTGGCTTAGGAGTCAGGCTGCTTGTATTTGCAGAACCTGCGCATGTGGTAGCTTACATTGGGTTGCAGAGAGGCAGAGATGGAAAGTTGTTAGTGGAACCTTTGTATTTTATATATCATGAATTAAAAAGTAGCATAAAACATCATACCACCTATCAGGAACCCCAAATTTTGGCCCTAGCTGTACAGTTAGGCTCATATTGCATTAAGTGACAGTCCTGTTCCTCATGAGAAATTGCATCAGGTGATTTAGAGGTATCTCCATGCTCTTTTGTCTTTGTTCTAGGATTTCCTGTCTCTTCTTCTATTTATAATGTTTGAAGGAATGGGGACATTTATTTTGAATATATTTTTTCTGGTTTTGAAAATTTTAATTACCTACATATACCTATTCATTAGTAGAGGACCTTATTAGTGCTTACTTAGCTCTCTGTTTCCTGAAGGTAACAAGTAATAACTTTTTTCCCTGCCCAAAAGGTACTATATACATTTAGCTGAGTATTTGCTTTGTTTTGTTCTTTTAGCCTTTTGTTTTGGATTAATTTTAAACTTAAAGAGAAATTTTAAAAAATATTATATATCTTCAGGTATCTCCTAATGTGCGTATGTTATATTACTGCAGAACAGTGATGCAAATCAGGAAATTATGTTGATTTTAATGCTAACTCATGTGCACACCACTTTTGAATTTTACCAGTATTGCCTCTAATGTCTTGTATCTGGTCTGGACTCTACCACAAGACCCTTTTTTGCTTGTACTGCTCCTGGACTCTTCCATCTGTGACAACGCTATCTGGCATGTGTTTCATAATCTTGATAGCTTTAAAGAGTATGGATCCATTGTTTTTAGAAGATGTTCAGTATGAGTTTTTTGAGTGGTTTCTCATGATTGGATCTTTTGGCAAAAATACTTCAGAGATGATGTTGTACACCTTTCCTTCCATCACATCAGGCAGAGCTTTTTTTTTCAGTTTGATCATAACTGTGTTCACTTGAGTGAGGTAATAGCAACCAGGTTTCTCTAATGCAAAGTTACTATTTTTCACTTTAACTTAGACTATGTAAACATTCTATTTTTCCATTTTTTTCTGTCTCCTCTTCCTATTATCTAGACCTGAAATGTTTTATATTATGGATTCATAGATATTTGCTCTATAATATTACTTTTGCTTGAATGTTCAATATGTTGCTATTGGGAGTGTCTTTATGTTGGTTCCTTTGTCTCTCAGGCATTGCCTTACTGTTATTTTATTTTATTTTTTGGTTTTTTGAGGTAGGGTTTCACTGTAGTTTAGCTGACCTGGAATTCACTATGGTAGTCTCTAGGTGGCCTCGAACTCAAGGTGATTCTCCCACCTCTGCCTCCTGAGTGCTGGGATTAAAGGCGTGTGCCACTACGCCTGGCAACTGTTATTTTTTTTTTATTTTTATTTATTTATTTGCGAGGTGGGGGGAATAGGCATGCCAGGGCCTCTTGACACTACAAATGAACTCCAGACGCATATGCCCCCTTGTGCATATGGCTAATGTGGGTCCTAGGAAATCGAACCTAGGTCTTTTGGCTTTGCAGGCAAACGTTATGCCATCCCTCCAGCCCTGTTTGTCTTTATTTTTAACTTTAAAATCAAATGAAGTACTTGTTTCCACATTTCCTTAGGTTCTATTTGTTCTCCTCCCCCTAAGGGTGGTGGTGGTTCATTTGTCACACTGATGGGTTCTGTTGCTGCTGTTTGTATTGAATTTTAGGCATCCTTTATATCAATGGTCCCTTTTAAAAAATGAAAACATGCACACACATGTACACGTGAATCAGTCTCTTGCCATTACAAATGAATGCCCATCTGGCTTTACACGGGTGGTTGAGAAAGTGAACCCAAGTTGACAGGCTTTGCAAGCAAGTGTTAACCTCTGAACCATCTCTCTAGCAAGTTTATATCACTTCATAGATATCTTTCCCACACTTTTTATTTTGCTGTATATGAAATATCTTATAGATGTGTATTACATATTACTTTCCCAGTAGTGGGCATTAGGATAGTTCTGATAGTTTGCAATAACTAACTGCTACAATGACACTCTTTAGAGCATTTAATTAATCTACAGAAACACTGTCATCTTACATGTGTACCTACACTTTTCAGTTGTTTTGAAACATCAGCCTATCATCATGCCAGTCAAGTCTTAAAGTGTGCTAGTGGGTATGGCTACTGGTTTTCTTCCAGTACTATAATCACCACCTACTCTTAGTCCAAACTTACTGGCAAATTGCAAGGCTTATAATTAATAAGTTTTTGAGAATCATTATAGTTTACACATAAGTTTTATGCTGTGGTGTTTTTACCTCCCACCCCAAAACAGAAGTACCGCATTCTTAAGATGTGAAATTTGGTAATAAACATAACAAAACAAAATGCTTTTTTTAATGTTTCTGAAACTCCATTTCATAGGACTCTGCTCAGGTTAAGTGAGTACTTACTGATGCACAGTTGATTTGACTAGTTTAAAGGACAGGAAATTGAATCTAAACGAAAAGTTCTGCTGGCTAAAAGAATCAGGGCTAATAAACACACTATACTTAACCACTAATGCAGTGACATTTCAGTTCACTAAACACATGCTAATTCAAGTCCATCACCAGCTCTTATAGTCCATGTAGCAGGAATTATTCCCCTGAAACCTGAGGTTTAAGTAATTTTCAGAAAGTTTAAATATGGTCCCGTCAGGCACAACTTGACTTGGGCTTCTTTCTGAGACCACGACCCACTAGATGTCGGGCGGTGTGAAGGGTCCATTTACCCACTGGCTTCTTGTTCTTTCCTTGCTTTGGTGGTACTGTTGTGCTTTGGCGTTGACCTGTGTGTTACTTTCTTATTGCTCATTTAAGGGAGCAAGGGTTTATTTCTGCTTACAGTTCCATTACAGTTCATCATAGTGAAGGCAGCAGCTTGAAGCAGAGCAGCTCTTATTTAGCCCACAGTGAGGAAGCAGAGAGCTTTGAATACTGGTGCTCGGCCTGTGAAATGGTGCCACCCTCAGTTAAAGTGGTTCTTCCTACTTTACTTACCTAATCAAGATAATTCCTCACAGGCTGGTGATTCTGGTCCTTTCAAGTTGATAGTCAACATACACCATCACAGCCTGTTTCTCTTACAGCCTGCTAGGACGCACCACAGCAAGGAGGAAAGAATCTTAAACTTTATCCAATGTAGGCAATGAGAAGAGAATTGACTCTAAAACAGGACAAACAGAATTTGAAGAAACAGGATTAGTTTTATTTTGCTGTAACAAATTACTGCAAATGTAGTGGCTTAACACAGATCTATCGTCTCGTAGGTTAATAGTCAGAAACAGGTGTTGGTGTGCTAAGTAAGATTGTCGGCAAGCTTGTATGCCTTCCTCTGAGTATAAAGGATGCAGTTTTTAAAAAATACTTTTTAGGACTTAGCAGTTAAGGCATTTGCCTGTGAAGCCAAAGGACCCAGCTTCAATTTCCCAGAACCCATGTAAGCCCAATGCACAAGGAACACATGAATCTGGAGTTCGTTTGCAGTGGCTAGAGGCTCTGGCGTGCCCATTCTGTCTGTCTGGCTCTCTATCTCTTTCTGCTTGCAAAATAAATAAATAAAATTGAAAAAGACAGAAAGAGAGAGAGAGAGAGAGAATGGGCATGCCAGGGCCTCTTGCCACTGCAAATGAACTCCAGACATGTGCCATTTTGTGCATCTGGCTTTATTTGAGCACTAGGGAATTGAATTCATATAGTAGCAGGCTTTGCATGCAAGCACCTCTGAGCCATCTCTCCATCTCCTCCTTTTTTTTTGCTTTGTTTTTGAGGCAGGATCTCACTGTAAGCCAGGCTGACCTTGAACTCCTTATTATCTTCCTACTTCAACCCCCGGAGTGTTGGAATTCTAGGTGTGAGCCACCTTGCCTGGCTTTACCTTGCCCAGCATTTAATACCTGCCTTTGGCCCATTGCCTCCTTTATCCACTGTAGCACTGAATCTCTGTTTTCTTCCTCTTCTTCCAATGTAGGAACAATTCCTGCATTGACCTCCTACCCTTCATAAATTTGAATTGCATTCCTGTTTTACGGTCAGCTGATTGGCAACTTTAGTTCCCCCTTTCCTTGTTTTACCACAATATTTACAGGTCCCAACTCTGTTTTCTGACCAGGAATTTATTTAATTTTCTGAACTCTTTATTCTTTTCTTTTTCTTCCTCTTCCCCCTTTCCCTTTTTTTCTCTTTCTCTCTTTCCCTTTTGTTTCTCTTTTTTTTCCCTTTCTGACAGAGTCTCATTGTAGCCCAGGCTGGCCCATTGCTCACTCTATAGCCCAGGCTGTCCTGGAACTCACTGTGATCCTCCTACCTCAGTCACTAGAGTTCTGTGATTAAAGGTATGTCCACTACCATGCCTAACTCTGAACTCTTTCTTTCCATTATAGTAGAATTTTAAAACTGTTTTGTGAGAAACCAGAATTTTGACCTGAAATGTCCTAAGCAGAACAGTTTTTCTTCCACCTTTTTGAAAGAAGTGTTTTGGATTAGAACTCTACCTTTTCCTATTCATTTTTTCTTCTGGAGTCCTCAAATTTTTGAATTTATATGCAGTCTTTTAAGACACTTCTTTTTTTTAAAAAATATTTTTTTATTTATTAGAGAGAGAGAGTGGCAGACAGAGAGAGAGGGAGAATGACATGCCAGGGCCTCTAGCCACTGAAAACGAACTCCAGACGCATGTACCACCTTGTGTATCTGGCTTATGTGGGTACTGGGGAATCAAACCTGAATCCTTGGGCTTCACAGGCAAGTGCCTTAACTGCTAAGCCATCTCTCTAGCCCTACAGTCATTTCATAATAGCAGAAGCAAGATCCGCAATGTACTAACCTACACTGAAGTCTTCTCTGTTTCACTAACAAGTCACATAGTGGAATTTTTGTTTCACAGTTTGTTTTTGGTAAAGAATTTGTAGAGCTACATCAGCAGAGTCCAGTTGTACTCCTTTGTCTCTAACCAGTTCTAATTTAAGGAACTTTCTTTTAATGCCTGTACTGTAATACTTTGTAAGTTTATTTGAAGTTAGTCACTCTACCACATATGGCCATTTGAGTTTCCCGTAGGATGGATAATTTGCCTCGGCTGTTTTCAGGAAACTTAGCAGAAGTACTGGACCTGAAGTATGAGGAAGGAGGTGAGGCAGAATGCTGAGGTAGAAGCCACTCGGAACTGTTAGTCTGGATTACTTAATTTTATTCAGTAAATATGTTTTGGTGCTTACAAGTAATTATAATCAAGGCAATATCATGTTAAGCCCATCTTAAATAAATGGGGGATTTGCTCCATTCTTTTCAAATTGGGAAAAAAATTAATATTTCATTATTTTGTCTCTTGGCTTTTTTTTTTTTTTTTTTGAGGTAGGGTCTCACTGTAGTCTAGGTTGAGCTGAAATTCACTGTGTAGTTTCAAGCTGGCTTCAAACTCATGGCGATCCTCCTACCTCTGCTTCCTGAGTGTTGGGATTAAAGGCGTGTGCCACCATACCTGGCTTCTTTAATTTTATATTGCTTTTTTGAACTTATGTTAGTTGATTATTATATTTCCGTTTTTTCTCCATTTTAACATTATTTTTATTTTTTATTTTTATTTATTTATTTGAGAGTGACAGACACAGAGAGAGAAAGAGGCATAGAGAGAGAATGGGCACACCAAGGCCTCCAGCCACTACAAACGAGCTCCAGATGCATGCATCACCTTGTGCATCTGGCTTACATGGGTACTGGGGAATCAAGCCTCAAATTGGGGTCCATAGGCATCACAGGAAAGTGCTTTACTGCTAAGCCATGTCTCCAGCCCTGTTAACATTCTTTTTAAAATCTGTTTTTGGTCTTTGTTTTTGGAAAGATTTCCTGGATATGTTTATTTTCTGTTAAATTTTTATTTGTTTTCTTTTTGGTTTTGCAAGGTAAGGTCTCACTCTAGCCCAGGCTGACCTGGAATTCACTATGTAGTCTCAGGGTGGCCTTGAACTCACAGCAATACTCCTACCTTTTCCTCCCAAGTGCTGGGATTAAAGGTGTGTGCCACCATGCCCGGCCTGTTTTCTGTTAAATTTTAAGATTAGGCAATTCTTTAATTCTTCATGAAAATGTCAAAGCATATTTAAGCCTAGAGAAGAGAGTCATGGCATTGCACTATAACAGTCCCCTGGCTTTGACAATAACCAGGTGGTGGTGTGGCTTGCTTCGTTTATATCCACATTCAACCACTACTCTCACAGCGTAGCTTTAATGATGACAAGTCTTCAATAGCTTAATCATTTTATAAGCAGCATAAAATATGTAAATATGAGACTAGTGTGGTGGTGTATTCTGGTAATCTCAGCATTTAGGAGGTGGGGAGTAGGAACATCAGGAGCTCAAGGGCAGCCTGAGCTACATGAGACACTGTCTGAAGCCCCTCCCCCCAAGTTAACTGCACTTATATGCAAATATTTTTAGATGTCTTATTAATAATTTTTTAATATGCATCTCTAGTTCCATTATTGTACCTATATCAATGAATAATTTCTTTTAAAAAATATTTTTATATATTTATGAGAGAAAGAGAGAGAATGGGTTCACCATGGCCTCTTGCCATAACATGAATACCACTTTTTGCATCTGGCTTTACATGGGTACTGGCAAATTGAGTCCAGGCTGACAGGCTTTGTAGCAAGTACCTTTAATTGCTGAAGCACCTCCCCAGGCAAAAATTAATACTTTGTTTTCTTTTCTTTTTCTTTTCTTTTTATAATTTTTGAGGTAGGGTCTTGCTCAAGCCCATGCTGACCTGGAATTCACAATATAGTCTCAGGGTGGCTTTAAACTCTTGGCAATCGTCCTACCTTGCCTCCCAAGTGCTGGGATTAAAGGTGTGCACCACCACGCCAGACTAATAGTTTCTTAACATTGAAAAATTAAGTTTTTTTAAAGCTAAACTTTGATTTGTAAATACTAAGATTTTAGAATTATTGCAAAGACAGTATTAGAAAGTTACTGTGTACACTGTGCCTAGTTTTCTCTACTCTTTATATCTTATATTAATATGGTATTTGTTAATGTTAATGAACCAAAGTTGATATCTTAAGACATTTTTATTATAAGGTTTTTGATTTTCCCCTTTACTGCTATTCTAGGATTCAATCTGGGCCATCATGTTACAGTTAGTAGTGTTGTTTCTTTGGGATTCTCTGTTCTTACAGTGCCTCAAACTTCCCTTCCTTTTAATGGACTTCATAGTTTTGAAGAGTACTGGATATTTTTGTAGAATGTAGCTCAAAGTGGCATTTTCCTATTATAGTAAGGGAAACGTGTTTTGGAAGCAGCATGACAGAGCTAAAGTGTCATTCTTCCACATCATATTAAGGTAAGGGTGCTACCATGACCTATAACTGGTGATGCTGACCCTTACTACTGGACTCACGGTAATGTCAGGCTTCTCCACAGTAAAGTTGTGCCCTTTTCTTTCTTTCCATACTGAACTCTAAAAGACAGTACCTATATGCAGACTCTATACTCAAGGCTGCTGATGTCCTCTCTCTTTAAGGGCGAAGGGGGTACATAAAGTAGTTGGACTTCTACTGTGGTACTGTAAAGGATTTGTCTCTTCACCCCTCATTCATTTCAGTCATTTCTTTCCATCACCACGACCTTGTAGGTACTTACTTTATATTTTTGTTTGTCATGTATACCTATGCCCATACCTCATGCAAACCAGAGTGGTCATGAACGTGCTGTGTAGCTGAAACTAATCTTGAACTCCTGATCTTTCTTGCCTCCACCTCCTAAGTGTTGGGATTGCAAATAAGCACCACCAGTGTCTGGCTAGGGTTCTTGTTTTTGAGATCTTTTCCACGTTGTGGTACTGTAAGATTTTCCAGGCTCATCTTGTGTAGTTCCTACTTCAGTCCTAGAATCTAAGGAGTTCTGTCTCCTTCTGTGTACAGTGGAAATGGATACCAATAGTATGTCTATATACTAGCCTGTGTGTCTGTATACGTACCACTGAACATGAACTTATATATTGGTATCACTAGCACTAATTCATTGCCATATATGTCACTTCTGTCTTCCCTACTTGTTTCCTACTCTAACAATGAGAGATCACTGCTTTTTCACCAGCCGTTTAAATATACAGTACTTTCAGAAGTGTTTACTTGTGCTCCCTGGGAAACAACTTCATCAATTAGAGTAAGTGCTTATGTACAGCCCCTTTGCTTTTAGTCTTAAGGACCCTGTTCATTTCAGAGTTACTTAGGTTGGCACCCTCTTTCCCCTAGCCCCATTGGTGAGTTTGTGACATTCATTTATTCTGATTTAGAGTTTTGTTACATTGTGCATTCCATTCAGGGCCTCTGAATGATTATTTTTTGAAAATTATGCACATAGTGTAATATTCAGCACTATAATCACCATATCAAAACAGGTAGCTTCATTCTAATATGTCTTCTGTTCTTATCTATTCATCCCTTCCCCCAGCAAGCTCTTAGCAAACACTGATCTGCATAATGTCTCCATATTTTAACCTTTTCAAAACTTTTAACTTATATTTAGAGTTCTTGTCTTCTTGTGGTTGATAGCTTGTTGCTGAGTAATATTACATTGTATAGGTATATCACAGTGTTATTCTTTTATTTGTTGAGGGACATCTTGGTTGCTTCCAGTTCTGTCCATCATCAACAAGTCTGCCATAAGCATTCATGTGTACATTTTTCAGTGGACGTGAGTTTTCAAATCAGGGAAATACCCAGGAGTATCATTACTTAATGAGCATATAAATCTTTTATACCAGGTTTCTATTTTACAAATATTTGCCCCAATCTATATTTTGTCTTTCATTCTCTTAAAAGTGTTTTTACAGAGCAGAAGCTTTAATGGATCCCAACCTAGCAATTTGTCTTTCACCAATTATACTATTGGTTTTGCATTTTAAAAACTTATTATTGCTGCACAGGTGGCTCATGCTTTTAATCCCAGCACCTTAGGAGGATTGCCATGAGTTTGAGGCTAGCCTGGGCTACAGAGTTAGTTTCATATCAGCTTAGGCTAGAGTGAGACTCTGTTTCAAAAAAACAAATCAAGCTGGCGTGGTGGTACATGCCTTTAATCCCAGCACTCGGGAACTCGGGAGGCAGAAGTAGGAGGATTGCCAAGAGTTTGAGGCCACCTGAGACTACATAGTGAATTCCAGGTCAGCCTGAGCTACAGTGAGACCCTGCCTCGAAAAACCAAAAAAAAAAAAAAAAAAAAAAAAAAAAAAAAAAAAAAAAAAAAAAAAAAAAAAAAACCTAAACCAAAACAAACCGTATCACCAGAGCCATATTGTTTTTCTTGTTTGTCCCTCCTCCTCCCCATGCTTGTTTTTGTTAGGCAAGCACTCTTACACACACACACACACACACACACACATCTTATTAAGCAGAAAGTTGTGTGGATATATCATACGTTCATATCATTTCCATCCTCCCTGCTCCCATTTAGTTGAGGGCCCTATTCAGTGGGATTGCTGGTATTCCCCGTAGGTTTGCAGAGTATAGATGTGAGAGCAGCAGTCAGTCATTGTAAGGGGGAAGTGCAGTGCCTCTGGACATTCCCTTCCACTCTGTGGCTCTTACATTGTTTCTGCCCTCACTTCCGCAAAATTCCCTGAGCCATGGTGGGTGTGCTTTAAATATACTTTAGTGTTCTGCTCTCAGCAGGTTCTGGATTTCTGCTTTGATGCATTTTGAGTATCCTCTGTGTTTGTCTCTGTCACCATGGCACTGGTTGACAGGCTTGACATTGAAGCAGCACTCTTGCTCATCTTGCCAATTCCTCTGTGGTTTCATCTGGGCCCTGACTGATGTGTGAGAGATTGTTTATTTCCTTGCCCTAGTTGCCTTCTGAAAAAGAAAAACAGATTTTCCAAAGGAGACTGAGATTAGCATAGATTCAGGTGGTAAGCATTATTAAGAGAGATTTAGGTGTATGTATCCACTCTTTTGGCTAAAGAATAGTGGGAGCTTCTTGTTGGAGTCCATGATTTTGGTCTCCTTAGGATTCTAATTCAGTTCCCAGTTCCAGCTAAGGGTTCCTTTCCATTATGTGGATCTCTTAGCCAGTCAGAGAGCTGTTGGTTACCTACCTAGGCTGTGTGCCACTATTGCAGAGGCATGTTCAACTTGTCAGGCTGGTTGCTTTGGTATAGCAGTGTCCCCTATTACCCAGGCAAGCACTCTTTACCAGAGAGAGAAATCTCCCATCCCTCTCCTGTTCAACAAGTTTTATAGTATTGAATTTTACATTTTGGTCTGTGAACCATTTTGATTTATTTTTTGTATATTCTCTGTATATTGGTTAACTTTTTGCAAATATTTTTGTCTCAGTTCTAGTTCTTGTTCTGCAGTGAATTCTTACTCTCCTTTGTCAAAACTATCTGAGTAGGGCTGGGGTGTTGGTTCTGCAGGTAAGAGTTCTTCCTCCATAAGCATGAGAACTTGCATTTGATCTTCATCATCAGTGTCAAAAACTGGGCATGGACACACATGCTTATAACCCCAGCCCTGAGAGAAGGAGATTGCTGGCATGCCCTGGTGAGCCAGTCTAACTGGAAGAACAGGGAGCCCCAGGTTTAGTGAGAGATTCTGTCTAAAGGAAGTAAGGAGAGTGAGCAGTATAGAAGGACAACTGACATCTTCCTCTGGCTTCTGCATGCATATGGATGGAGTACTTGCATTTGCATACACATGTGCATACACCATGCAAATGCAAGCACATAACGTACTTGGACACCATCAGCTAAATGTATTTGTTTAGGTCTTTTTCTGTGCAGTATCTAATGTCCATTAACCTATTTTTTTTTTCCCACAAGCAGGTCTTGGTTGGGTGTTTTTTTTTTTTCTTTTTTTGAAAGATTCTTTAAAATTTTATTTATTTGTTTACTTGAGAGAAGGAAAGAGGGAGGGAGGGCGGGAGGGAGGGGGAGAGAGAGAGAGAGAATGGGTACACCAGAGCTTCCAGCTGCTGCAAAAAAAATTCCAGATGCATGTGCCCCCATGTGCATCTGGCTTACGTGGATACTAGGGAATCCAACCAAGGTCCTTTGGCTTTGCAAGCAAACGCCTTAATCGATAAACCATCTCTCCACCCCTGAACACATTTTATTATTATTACTATTTTTTAGCTGAGAGGGAGTGAAAGAGAAAGAGAGAGAATTGGCACCCCAGGGCCTCTAGCACTGCAGTTGAACTCCATATGTGTGCACCAACTGTGGGCATGTGCTTGTGTCACCTTGTGCATCTGACTTACATGGGATCTGGAGAGTTGAACATGGGTCTTTAGGCTTCACAGGCAAGTGCCTTAACCACTAACCCATCTCTCTAGCCCTATTTTTTTTTTTTTTTTTTTGAGGTAGGCTTTCACTCTAGCCCAGGCTGACTGGGAGTTTACTGTGTAGTCTGAAGCTGGCCTTGAACTCACAGTGATCCTCCTACCTCTGTCTTCCAAGTGCTGGGATTAAAGGTGTGCACCATCAACAATATGCTGACTTGATTTGTTTCTTCTTTTATGACTTATATAACAAATATTTATTTGGCTTCCTCATTTCCTGTGTGGGAGGCTCTACATCTTGGGAATTTCTGGAGTGGTAAGAGTGTTCATGGTGGGTCCTGAGAGTTTATGTTAATTAGTTGGTTTATGATAGAAGTGTGTTATGTCCCAAAAACCAAACACTGAGTAGAGGGGGTTGGCTTTGAGCCAAATAATATTAGTTTGCTATGGGGACAGAAGGAAAGGTTCTAGAAATTACTTGAGTTCCGTCATGTGAACAGTTGTTCTGTCAACCTCTCATTTGTAAGAAAACTCTAATAAAACCCTTGCATGTTGGTGGCATCTTTGGCTAGCAGCACTGTGCTTTCTGCATCATTGTGCCAGGAGATGACACGCACTGGCTCCATTGGGAGAGAACATGGGAGCCTTTGTATTTTGGACTCCCCAAGATCTTGCGCACGTGGCTCTTCTTGCAGTTGGTCGTGATTTGTATTCTTTTTGATATAATAATGCTGCAAGCATAAAGATATCCGTTTTCTGAGTTCTGTTGTTGTTCTAGCAAATTATCAAAACCCAAGGGATCTGTAAGACCCTCTGGATTGGTACTCAGTTGGTTAGAAGTGCAGATACTCTGAGAAGCCTTCAACCTATAGCTGCTGTCTGAACTAAGATCATTTTTATGGAAATTGTGGCTTGTAATATTTTTTGCCTGATTCTAGATGATGTTAGAAGTTACTGTAGTTGGTTGCAGAAAAATTAGAATGTGCTAGATCAACCCTGATTCGTGAGGAAAAAGGATGAAAGCTTCGGGGGGGAGGCGTACCTTTGATTCTTGGCATAAAGTTATAGATGCACTGATAAGCTACTAAAGGGAAAGACTGATTTAGAAAGGGGGAACATCCAGTTCCCATGGAGATGGCTTACCTGAACAGAATAGGAAATGCTGAATAGCAGTAAGTGTACAGTCGTCTAGGTATTCTACCTGCAATAGTTCCGATGAAAGTCATTGAGAGTGCTGGGGCTGATTCTTATGGTGCAGCAGGCTTATCATGTGATCACTAGCCTTAAAGCTACCCCTGATGGGAAAGATTGTTCTAGGGAACTGGGCAGTACTGTTGTAGCCTCTGATTTCCAGGAAGGTTGTTTAGTAGGTGGGAGGACAAACCAAGAAACTACCGAAGCCCAGGAGTTTAGTGTAACAGATGGCCTCAATTTGTGCCTCTTTGTTTTCCACATCCTGAAAAACTTTGTACTAAAACTAAAATGGACTGTGAGAATGACTGGTTTAGAGTGTTATAATGGAAGAGAATGTTAGGGTTTTACAGGACTCATGTGACACAGGGCTGGCTGTTGAGCAATCACAGGTGGTGGTATGGGGCTCAGAGGCACAGCAGGTCGAGAATATTAGGGTTTTACAGGACCCAAGTGATTTAGGGCTGGCTGGTGAGCAGTCATGTGTGGGGGCCCAGGCCCAGCAGGTTGTTCATAAGATTGTGGGTGGCCTGGGTACAAAGATGGATTAGATAGCAGCCGTGGGCTGGTAAATCCACTGCAGAGTTCATTTACTTGAGAAGGGGAACTTGTTTTTCTCTCACAGATGTCAAGTGGAAGACCCCAGATGAAATAGTTGTATATTTCATATGCAAACTATGAGGAGTTGCCTTATAGTGACTGGGATAAGCATCTGCTAAATATGTCCTTTAAGCAGGTATTTGGTAAGTGGTATGATTAATGGGGTTTATTTTGATTGTATCCTAAGAATCTCATAGACTATTATTTTAATAATAATAATTTTAATTGGCCTATGATCAGATTTGCTTGCTCTGTCTTCTCAAATTTATTGTCAAAACTCTTGGATGAGGTTGAATTTTTTTTAATTAATTAATTAATTTTTTTACGAAAAGGTTGTGCACACGGACCCTTTTCCCCAGCCCCAATTCTGCTAAGTGTCTTCAGTGGGGTTAGTGGTGTTTATTGTGGGGACCAAGAGGCTTTAGCCAGTCTCTGCAGGGATGGGAAAAACATGGTATCTCAGGCTATTCCCACCCACCCTGAGGCTCTTAAAATCTTTCCACCTCCTCTTCCACTGTATTCCCTGAGCCTTGGTGGGAAGCATAGAGATCTGATTTAGTGTTGCTGTCTCTGCAGACTCTGTATTTCTGTTTTTATGAGGTTTGAGTGACCACAGTGTCTGTTGCCATTTCACTGGAACTGGTTTTCAGGCTAGCCATGAGAACAATAATCATGGCACTGCTTCCCCTCTAATGACTTCTGGGTCCCAGCAGAAGAGATGGAGGTGACCCATCTCCTGATAGAGAGTCGGCTCTGTCTTCTTGATGTATTGATGTATCCTTGTTCTCGCCTGGAGTAGGTTCCCCTCTAGGACTTATGTCCCTAGCTATAGGGTTTGAGACAGGTTTACAGGAAACAGGCATGCAGTCCATTCTCTGGAGCAGGCTTCAAATGCAGTCAGAAAACAGTTGCTTATTAAATTATATCTTGATAATCTCTTATTTTTCAATAGCTGTCAATTATTCTTTTTCTAATTCTAAAATTTTATAAAATTTACATCATGATCATTTTAGTAACTTGAATTATATTCACATTTTATACAACAGATATTCAGAACTTCATTTTCCATCTTGAACATTCTATACCTATTAGACAACAACTCTGTGTTCCTTGCCTCCAGGCCTTGGTAACTATCATTCTACTTCCTATTGCTGTGAATCACATCAATTCTCACATCGGTGGGATCATACAGTTTGTGCCATTTTGGCTTATTTTACTTAACACAGTGCCCTTTAAGAGTCATCCATCCTTTTTTAAAAAAAAATTATTTATTTATTTGACAGAAAAAGGGGGGAGGGGGAGGTGGAATGAATGGGCATGCCAGGGCTTCCAGCCACTGCAAATGAATTCTAGATGTATGCTCTACCTTGTGCATCTGGCTAACATGGGCCCTAGGGAATCGAACCTGCGTCCTTTGGCTTTGCAGGCAAATGCCTTAACTGCTAAGCCATCCCTCCAGCCCTCATCCATCCTTTTTAAGACTAATGTTTCATTATGTTTATGTGCATCTTTGCCTTATGTATTTTCATGGATAGACATTTAGGGTTCTTCTGTCTCATATTTTTGTAAATAATGCTGCCCTAAAAGTAAATGTCATAGATTATTTTTTGCTGCTGTTTAGAATGCTTCAAGTTTGGTACATTATAAAGAAAAAATGCTTATTTGGTTCTTAGTTTTGGAGGCAGGGAAGTTTAAATCATGATGTCATCCTTTCAGCTTCTGAAGATGCCCTCCTCCTTTATCGCCTGTGACAGACAAGTAGAAGGGGTGCAGTCACATGCTGCAGGAGTACATTATGAGCGTGGTGGAAACAAGGCACTGGGTTGTCCTGCTCTTGAGGGTCATTTGCTCTCAAGAGTGTCATGCCCTGTACCCTAATTACCTGTTAGTGTTCAAACCACTTCTCAAAAATCATGACATTGGAAATCAAATCTTAGTACAGCTTTCATAGGGACAGATTATACCCAGACTGTAGGTGGATGTGTCCCCACCTTCTCAAGATTTGGCTTCAGTTTTTTTGGATATGTGGCCAAAGGTTTAGGAAGGTTTATTGAAGTCACTATTACTTTTATTTCCAGAATTAGGTTTTTGTTCCTTTTATTAATAGTATGCATTTGGTATGACTTCCTTATTTATGGTTTTCTTTAGCTCTTTGAATATTAGAATACTTGATTCAGCACTCAACTTAGGGTTGTTTCAGCTGTATTTTTATTTCTATAAATGGGTGTTGCCTTCTTTGTAGCATCTTTTTTTTCAAAAATTGAGCATTTTGAATATTTCATTACGTCAGTGTCAGAAATCATGCTCTTCATTCCTTTGAGTTTGTTTTTATTACTTGCTATAAGTTGTAACTTTATTTCTAAACCATTGCCTGTCACATGTGGTCTATGAAATATGTATTACTTCAGCTATAGTTGAATGCCAGAAGCCAAAATAAATAAAAATGTAAAAAGTGAATGGGGATCCTGGGCATGGTGATGCATGCTGTTAATCCCAGCACTTGGGAGGTAGAGGTAGGAGGATCCCTGTGAGTTCAAGGTCACCCTGAGACTACATAGTGAATTCCAGGTCAGCCTGAGCTAGAGTGAGACCCTACCTCGAAAAAAAAAAAAAAAAAAAAGAAAGAAGAAAGAAAGGAAGGAAAGGAGGGAGGGAGGGAGGAAGGAAGGGAGAGAGAGAGAATGGGGAGAGTGGAGAAAGGAAGAAGGGAATAAAAAAAGGTTAAAACAACAAAATTCTACAAGACAAGACAAAACACTTTTGAACATGGGCTGTGTCCTTGGGCATGTGCTCCCTTATGGTGCCTGGTCTTAGCCCCTGCTTTGTACTTTCACCAAGCAAGAGGTGAGCCAGAGTTGAAAGCTGAAGGTCTTCTTCAGTCCTTACCAATGTGTCCTTCCCTGATTTTTGTGGCTTTATAAATTTTCTAGCAGATATGGTACTGCTGAATTACCTGGTTTTTGTTGTTGTTGCTGTTTTTGTTTTTTGAGGTAGGGTCTCACTCTAGCCCAGGCTGACCGGGAGGGTCATTTATGGGGTGGGCCTAATAAAAGTTACTACTAGTTTTAAGTTGTCTTTCCTTCCTTTCTTTTTTCTGCTATAGTCTCTGTGTGGTTGCTATAAAGTTTGTATGTATGTATGTGATTTGTTTTGTTTGTTTTCTTCTATGGAGTTCTGCCAAAGTTGATTCTTAGGTTTTGCCTGATTTTTCAATGTTTGTTTAGAGCAATGGGACCTTGAATCTCACTGCCATGTTACCATTTTTTGTAGATTTCACCGTTTGTTTTTTCATTTTTTCAATTTTCTTTTCTTTTTTTTCTTTTTCTGTTTTTCCAGGTAGGGTCTCACTCTAGCTCAGGTTGACCTGGAATTCACTATGTAGTCTCAGGGTGGCCTTGAACTCACGGCAGTCCTCCTACCTCTGCCTCCTGAGTGCTGGGATTAAAGGCATGCACCACCACACCTGGCAATTTTCTTTTTTAAATTTTTTAAACAATATTTAATTTTTAAAAAATTTTTTAAATTAGTTGCTTTTTTATTTTATATATATTATTTATTTATTTATTGGAGAGAGAGACAAAGAGAGGGAGAGAATGGGCACACCAGGGCCTCCAGCCACTGCAAACAAACTCCAGATACATGCACCCCCTTGTGCATCTAGCTTATGTGATTCCTGGAGAATTGAACTGGGATCCTTTGGCTTTGCAGGCAAATGCCTTAAATGCTAAGCCAACTCTCCAACCCCAATGTTTTTTTATTAGTTATGTATATAGTGTGTATATAGCCATGATTGTACCCTTGTTAGCCTTTTCCCTGTCCTCCCCCCATGGAGATTATGGGTCTTGCTTTGTGGGGGTAGCCATCAGGTATGGGGGAGAGGCAATGTCTCTGTGCACAATGACCCAATTTATGGCTCTAACAATCTTTCCACCCCCCTCTTCCATGCATTTCCCTGAGCCATGTTGGGTTCATTTTACATCTATTTCAGTGATGAGGTCTTGGGAGTCTCTGTATCTCTGGATATTTGATTTGGAGTTGAGTGTTCTCTGTGTCTCTCTCCTCCACCCTGTGCTGATACCAGGTTCACTAAGAAAGCAGCACTCTTGCTCATTTCCCCCATAACTCTATGGCTTCAGCTAGTGGCCTGGTGAGGTGCGATGGACTGATTCTGTCCTCAGGTTCTGCATCCATCTGTAAAAGAGAAGCAAATTCTCCAAGGGAGAGTGAGGTCAGTGCATGGATAACCATTATTATTTTAGAGAGAATTTAATAGGTGTAGGCCCTCTTGTATCCCACTATTGGTGGGACATTGATATTGGAGAGCGGGCTCGTTTTTGGATATGGTTCTGACTTGTTTCTCATTTCCAGGTATGGGTTCCATTCCACTGAGCAGATCTGTTAGCCAAATCAAGAGCAGCTGGTAACCCACCATGGCTGTGTACCACTATTGCCCTTGTGTGAGCAGGTTGATTGTGTGCAGCAGGTTGATTGCTGCTGAGTAGCTTAGACCACAAGTTGCTTAGGCAGATGTTGGTCATTTTCCCCCAGTCGCTCATGTAGCACCTTCTGGCACTAGACAAGCTAACTGTCTAGGGACTGACTCTCTTCCATATTCCAGCCAGGTCACTTCGTGTTCCATCCCAACAGCATATGGTGTCTTTGACAGTAGGGTCTTACCATTAACGTTTGGTGGGTCATCAAGTACTCTGACAGAAATCTGTCTTCTTTTGGGAAACCTTGTAGGTCTCACTGATCAACAGCTTAGTGTGGATGTTAACCACATGTGGTACTGGGAGTTACAGGTCAGTGCCAAGGGAAAAGAAGGAAGAAAAATATAGGTAATATGAAAGAGAAGGAGAGAAGAGAAAGGAGAAGGAGAGAGAAAGAGGAAAAGATTGAGGTTAGTCTTCATCTTATCCTCTCCAGGCTCCTGTGATTCAGGTGTTCTGTCTAAGCATGTGATGAAGGTTTGATCTTTTAGTATGAATTTCAGGATATAGGATTTTATGGTACCATTTCCATTTGGGTCCGGTTTTTTTTTTTTTTTTTTGTCCTCCCCTCCCACCCCACCATTCCTATTGCCCAGTCCTTGAGATGTTTATTAGGTATGTCAGCATCTTGGGAGAATTCAGGTTAGGAGCCACAGATGAGTGAGACCATGCGATGCTTATCTTTCTTTCTGTGATTGGGTGAGCTCACTGAGAATGATCTGTTCCAAGTTTGACCATTTTTCTTCAAATTGCATTGTGTTATTTTCCCTTACTGCTGTGTAGAGTTCCATTGTGTAAATATACCACATCTTAGTTACCCATTCGTCCAATGATGGACATCTGGGTTGATTCCAGTTCTTAGCTATTATGAATTGAGCAGCTATAAACATGGTTGAGCAAATATCTCTGGACTGAGGCTTGGAGCTTTTAGGGCAAATGGCCAATAAGGGAATAACTGGGTCTGTTGGTAACTCTATTGTCATCCTTTTTAGCAATCTCCATATTGCTTTCCATAGTGGTTGTACCATCTTACATTCCCACTAACAGTGAATGAGGGTTCCTATTTCTCCACACCCTCACCAGCATTTGTTGTCATTAGATTTTTTAATGTTAGCTATCCTTACTGGGGTAAGGTGGAATCTCACAGTCATTTTAATTTGCACTTCCCTGATGATTAGGGATGTTGAACATTTTCTTAAGTGTGTGTTTGCTATTTGTATTTCTTCCTCTGAGAACTCCCTGTGCAGTTCTTGGCTCCATTTTGTGAGTGGGTTGTTTGACTTTTTATTGTTTAGGTTTTTGAGTTCTTTGTAGATTTTAAAAATTAGGCCTCTGTCTGATGTGTATCTGGCAAAAATTTTCTCCCATTCTGTGGGTAATCTTTTGGCTCTGCTTATTATATGTTTGTCTGTCAAAAAGCTTTTCAGCTTCCTGAGATTCCAATGTTTGAGTGATTGTTTAATTTCCTGAGCTACTGGGGTTTTGTTCAGGAAGTCTTTTCCTACTCCTATATCATGGAAAGTTCCTCCTACTTTTTCTTCCATTAGTAGCAGAGTATCCGTTCTTATATTGAGGTCTTTGGTCCTTTTGGACTTGATTTTTGTGCACAGCAAAATGTGTAGATCGAGTTTCATTTTCCTGTATACGGTTATCCAGTTTGTCCAGCACCATTTGTTGAAGATGCTGTCTTTTTTCCAGTCTGCATTGCTAGGGCCTTTGTCAAGTATCAAGTAGCTGTAGTTACTTGACCCAAAGTCTGGGTCCTCTATTCTGTTCCATTGGTCTATAATCCTGTTTTATGCCAGTACCATTTTGTTTTTATTAGTATGGCTTTGTAGTAAACTTTAGATTGTTGGGTCCAAGAATCGGGAAGATGGGGAAAGAGGCACTCAGACACGTTCAAGTGGGTTCAAGCGAAGAAAACAAAGTTTATTGAGATGGCCAGTGCAGAAACTAATCAATTAGGGATGCAGCCAGACTCAGAAGCTGGGTCTGTGACCCTGAGTGTCTGTAAGCAGGAGTTTTTAAAGGCAAAAACTGCAAACAGGTGTACAGAACCAAGAACAATGTGTAGAGTCACAAGAACAATATTTGTTTCTCTTGTGAAGGTTTTTTTTAACAGTTGATTGCTTGTATCTAAGAGTGTAGGCTATTCTTGGGTTGGGGCCCAACATTCCAGGCTATTGTGGTCAAGCCAATAGGATGTTGGCTGGAGGAGTAGGCCCGGTGGAGTGTGGGGTTTTTCCAAGATGTCTGTTGTATGGCACAATGCAGGTCTGGCCCTAGCCAGACCACATGTCAGAAGAAACCAGGAAGTGGCTCCTGTGAACATGGCGTCCTGTGCAGGCCTGGTGTAACAGCAGCTGCAGTCCCATGCTCACAAGAAACCTGCTAGGAGATGATCTGTCTGGAGACAGGCTGTCATTGGTCACAAAAAGGGGACCATCCCATACAATGATTGACCAGCCAAACCCCTTAAACCCCCTACACTTCCTTGAATAAACGAGTTTTGCAGCAACTCACCCTCTGCCTGCTTTCACCCAACTCCCAGAGTCTGTGTCGTGATTCCACGCCTCTCACCCCCAACTCGGCAGAGACCTGCCGTCCCTACTGGGCTGGCCCTAGGAGGGACCCCAACAGTCTGTAACTTAAAAAAAAAAAAAAACTGGTTGTCTGGGGCATCAGTAGGTCAACACGGAGGAACTTGTATCAGTCATCCTTTTCTGTTTTTTCTTAAATATATATATTTTTATTTATATTATTCTGATTTTACATTCATAGTATTGGTTCCATTGTCCTCCTCCCTGTCCTCCCACTTTCAAAGGGACCCTCATCAATGGGGAATGTGGGTCATGCGTTGTGAGGTTAGTCAAGAGTTCTGGGGGGTATGCCCCAGTCTCTGTGCATAATGCCCCAACTTGTGACTCTAACAATCTTTCTGCCCCCTCTTCTGCGAGTTTCCCTGAGCCACATTGGGGTCATTTTAGTTCTACTTCAGTGATGAGGTTTTGGGAGCCTCTGTGTCTCTGAATATCTGGCTTAGTTGGAGTTGGATGTTCTCTGTGTTTATCTCCTTCAGCCTTTTTCTGGTGTCGTGATCGCCATGACGCTGTATTCTTGCTCTTCCCCTGAGTTGTTCTATGGTTCCAGCTGGGGCCCTGGTGAGGTGTGGTTAGCTGATCCTCCCTTCAGGTTCGTTGTCCACCTGAAAAAAGATAAGCAAATTCTCCAACGGAGAGAGAAGTTAGTACTAGATAGAAGGGATGACCATATATGTTTTGGAGGGAATTGTATATGCGTTGGCTCTCTTCTAGTCCACATTTGGTGGTATCTTGATCTTGGAGACTGAGCTCATTTTTTGTACCTGGTTTTGACTTATTTCCCAGTTCCAGCAATGAGTTCCATTCCACTGAGTGGATCTATTAGCCAAATCAAGAGCAGTTGGTTACCCACCATGACTGTTTGCCACTACTGCACTTGTATGAGTCATCCTTTTCAAGATCAGGTATGGTGATACCTCCAGAGGTGTTTCTTTTGTTGAGGATATGCTTGGATATCCTAGGCCTTCTGTCATTCCATATGAATTTTGAGATCATTTTTTCTATCTCTGTGAAGAAAGATGTTGGGATTTTTATTGGTGTTGCATTAAATCTGTATATTGCTTTTGATAAGATTGCCATTTTCGCAATGTTAATTCTGTTAATTCTGCCTATCCAGGAGCAAGGGAGGTCTTTCCATTTTCTCAAGACCTCCTCAGTTTCTTTCGTGAGTGTTTTTAGTCTTTTGAGGTACGATTTCACTCTGGCCCAGGCTGATCTGGAACTCACTGTGTAGTCTCAGGGTGGTCTTGAACTCACTGTGATCCTCCTACCTCTGCCTCCTGAGTGCTGGGATTAAAGGCGTGTACCACCATGCCTGGCTTTCTTGAGTGTTTTTGTGTTTTCATTATAAAGGTCTTTCACCTCCTTGGTTAATGTTATTCCAAGGTACTTTATTTTTTTTTGATGCTATTGAAAATGGGACAATGTCCGTTATTTCTTTCTCTGTATCCTTGTCTTTTGCATATAGAAAGGCTACTGATTTTTGTGCATTAATTTTGTATCCTGCTACTTTACTGACAGAGTTAATCACATTCAAGAGTTTTGAGATGGAGGTTCTTGGGTCACTTATGTATAGAACCATATCGTCTGCAAATAGGGCTAACTCAACTTCTTCCTTTCCACTTTGTATCCTTTTTATTTCTTTCTCCTGTCTTATTGCTTGAGCTAGTACTTCCAGTACTATGTTGAAGAGCAGAGGTGAGAGTGGACACCCGTCTTGTTCCTGATCTCCTGATCCTGTCCTTGGGTTCAGTCCCCAGTACAACAAAGAACCAGTACTTTATTTTCAGACTCTGGAGAATATTTTAGAATTAAGAAATCTTTCTCCCTATCTTATTCTCTGATTTCTCTTTAGCCTGTGTCATCAGCTCCCTGGTTTGTCCTTTGATTTATCCTCTTGACTGCTCTCAGGTGATTGTTATTTTGTTTGTTTGTTTTGAGGTAGGGTCTTGCTCTAGCTCAGGCTGACCTAGAATTCACTATGTAGTTCAGAGTGGCCTTGAACTCACAGCGATCCTCCTTCTTCTGCCTCCTGAGTGCTGGGATTAAAGGCATGCAACACCATGCCCAGCTAATTTGGTTTTTTTTTTTTTTTCAATAACATCTTTTCCCATTTCTGTTATTTAATTTTCATCTATCTGTCTACCATCTGTCTCTCTACATACATATTGGTAGTTTATATTTATTGTTCATTATTGTAGAAAATAATGGGTTTTATTTTGACTTTTTCATATATGCATGCTGTATCCTTTGATATTGTACCTCCTTATATTCTCCTCTTACTCCTCTTCTTTACCTATCCCCCCACCCAACTTTTACATCTAAAGTCTAAACTCGTTTTCTAGTATGTGCTTCCTTTAGTGGTCTGTAAGCAACCTTACGTTTACTGTGAAGGTTAGCAGTAGGGTGTCTATTTGAAGACCTGACTTTTGAAAATTAGTAAGTTAAGGTGCTTTCAGATGATTGAGTGAACCCATCTGTACTCTATGGTGCTTCTACATACCTATATCACAAGTTCTCTTTTCCCTGACTAGGTTGTTAATGTTTTTTTAAGAGGAACCCATTCTGGTTCTCTGCAAAATATAACTTATGCTGTGTCTGCTTTTTGAGACTGAGGATGCATGAGAGAAGAAGCCACTTTATGTGAGGACCCCTGTGAGAGGCCATCTGATGCCCTGTGATCACCTGTTGCTTTCATTGTCTCCTTCAGTCTCTGGGAGGATTTGCTGCCTTCTTGGTCTGTAGTTCCTCACCTCGTACTCTGGGGTGCTGGCTAGCATTCCAGCTCTCTTTGGTATCACCTCGTGCTCTCAGAGTGCAGTCCATTGTTGACCCTTCCTTGCTTTTATGGATTTAGGCTTCCATCAGTTTTTTATTGCACCTGTATTTGGGTGTCAAGAAGGTGGCTGTATTTGCATAGAGTCTTTTTTCCCTTTTTTTATGAGAGGGAGAGAGAATTGGTGCATTAGGGCCTGTAGCCACTGCACTCAAACTCCAGATGCATGCACTACCTCATGCACATGCATAACCTTGTGTGCCTGTGTGACCTTGTGCACATGCATCACCTTGTGTGTCTGGCTTACGGGGGTTCTGGGGAGCCGAACCTGGGTCCTTAGACTTTGCAGGCAATGCCTTAACCACTAAGCCATCTCCCCAGCCCTGCATATAGTCTTGCTGTTCATAAAGTATTACAGTGCTAATCTAAAACTGATAATTCAAGGGTACATATTTTAATCTCAATGAATAAAAGCAATAAGATGCAATTTAAAATCTAGTAGTGGCAAACCACATTAAAATGAGAAGCATTCTAAACTAAGACAACAGAAACTGAAAAGGAAAAAGACCTCAAAGAAACAGTAAAACAATACATTTAAACTCATATCAGCAGTTACTTAATATGTAAATATACTCAATAACCCAAATATTAAATTGGATTCAAAGATGATGGCAAAACTGTGGATGTGACCAAAACTTTACCGTGAAAGCCAGTTAAAGAGATGAGTAATGGGGGAAAAAGAGAGAGGAGAGGAGGAAAGAGGGAGAGAAAGAAAGATAAGTAATGGTGAAAAGCAGAGAGGAGATTTTATCGATGTGGCCACTGTGGAAGAACAAAGGCTTCCACTGATCCCAAGTCCATCTTTAGGATACTGACATGATTGAAGTAAAGGCAAGGGCTCTGCATAAAGGAGCAGTCATACTCAAGGTGGTCCTTCTTGGATCATTGTCTCAACTCTGTTTTTGCAAGGTGGTCCTGGGAAGCCCTATTGCTTGCAGAGATGAGCTGGGTCTCAGGATAGGGTTATTTTGCTCCAAGGTACAGCCTTTTCCCTTGTAGGTAATTGTCTTTATCTGGTAGTGGTCTGTTCATCAAGGCCTTGCTCCTCCTGTAAAGCAAGGCGACTGCAGGGTCAGGACTGTGACTTAACTCTATGCCTTCAGCCTTGAAGGGAAGAGTTTGGTCGGGTAGACACTTCTTGAGACATGGTCATTTTTTTAATTAATTAATTTATTTATTTATTAGAGACAGAGAAAGGGGGAGAGAGAGAATGAGAATGGTCACATCAGGGCCTCTAGCCACTGCAAATGAACCCCAGATGCATGCGCCACCATGTGCATCTGTTTTACATGGGACCTGGAGAATTGAACTGAGATCCTTAGGCTTCTCAGGCATGCACCTTAACTGCTAAGCCATCTCTCCAGCCCCCAAATATTTTATTTTTCTTTATTTATTTGAGAGAAACAGGCAAGGGGGGGCGGTGGGCACACCAGGGCCTTCAGCTGCTGCAAAGGAACTCTGGATGTGGACACATGCGCACCTTGTGCATCTGGCTTATATGGGTCCTGGAGAATCAAATCCTTTGACTTTGTAGGCAAGTACCTTAATCGCTAAACCATCTCTCCAGCCCATGCCTTTTATTTTATTTTATTTTTTTTATTTTCCAGAAGACAGTTCTTTAGTCCTTTATAATTGGGCTCTTTACATGGCTTTGGTATAGGTCATCATCGGTCAGCACCAGCAGGTGTAAACTGGGGTTGGGGGTTTCATTTTCCTGGCTTTGTGAGATCAGTTCCTGACCACTTTGCTGTGAATGCCACAACTCCTGTGGTAACTCTCCTTGGCTCAGAGCTTGGGAAACCTGTGAGTGTTTAGAAATTTGCTTTGGAAATGTCCCTGACAGCTGCAGCCTCTATTATGTTCCAAATGATGAACTTTTGGCAGTAGCAAATAGATTGCAAGTGGCCCATACTACTGTACCTGTGTATCTCCTTTGTTTTCATATATACTTCTGCTCTCTCACTGACACCTCTTCTATCAGATAGATGTGAGATGCTCACAGAAGGCCCCAGCAGAATTTGATGAATGAAGGGCATTAAACAAGACCCTAGGAGCTCTGTACTGCATCCCCTCAGCCCCCTTCCTTCTGACACTGCCCTGAGGCACACATGAGCCCTTAGGAGGCTGGATAGCATAGAGAGGTCCCCATGAGGACTTGGGGCCAGGTATGGGTCTTCCAACTCTGACCACAGGACTACTTCAAGAGAAAAGCAAGAGCCATACCACACTTTGCAAAACAGCTAGCGACACCAGTGTTATCCCCACAGTTACTGGGTTCCTGCAAAGGAGACTTGGGCTGGTCCCAGTTCTAGCATGGCCCCTGAGTTATGGCTAGGGCTTGTCATAACAGCACAAGAGGCAGTAGGGAAAACTTTACCCCAGGCTGTGGTCATTGGTGGGCTGTGTGATTAGCATGCTGTTGCAGAGTCAGGCATGAATCTGAGCCAAAGTAAAGGAGGCAGACATAGTGTGGAGGAAGAGAATTCAGGCCTGAATTCTGCTCTCAGTCACCTGTGGGCCTAAGTGAGTGGTAAAAGCAGTTTGTTAAACATACAACAAGCATCAGCACAAAATGAGTTTCTCTTCTAACATTTCCTCTTTTCTTGAATTAGATTTGGGGGATTCCTAGAAGAAAAAGGTTGATTGTTAGCAAATAAACCAAATGGTCAGAAACCAAAATACTTTGTAAACAAACAGGATGGATTCTTTAAACTTTAAGAACAAACTAAAAAAGCTTTCTAATAAATAGGATTCTAAAATCAGCTCAGATTAAACCAATTGACTATTTACCAAATCAGGGGAGGTCTGAGCTACAGAAAATTCACTGGCATGTACTTGAGGAGGCAGCACTCGTCATTTGAGCATAGTGGCCCCTGGTGCCTATCCAGGTGATTCTATGGGTAAAGGTAGCTTGTCTTATGTCACATTTAGTGGAATAAATGTGGACATAAGAAATTTATCTCTTACCTCAATCAAAGGGAGGGGAGGTAGTTTATTATGGAGGCTAATGTGACTGACGATGATGGCCTGGGATCACAGATGGAGGCTATCTCAATTCCATGTTCTAGAGTTTTTATAGTAACCAAACAAAGAAAGTTAAAATTACTTTTCAACTAATTTGGTGGTTACATCAGGTAGTTAGGTTACCGCAAAGTGGAAAAATATCTGCTTTCTGATGGCATTCTTAGCTTTTGGGTTGCATGGGATCTGTCCATACATTCCAAAGGATTTACCTTATAGTCACTCACAGCATTGGGCAATAAATGGCTACTATTCAAGGTGCTAAGATAGCCTAAGATAATTTGGCTCTGGATCTGCAATATTCCAACCCCATAATCACCGAGTTCTAATCAGTTAGCCTTTGTAGAATGGTCAGTGTTGATGTTGCCTCCTCTGAGAACTTGAGTTCACAGATCTTTCTGGAACACACAGTGAAGGAGAAATGCCTGAAGGGAAGCTCTGCTCCACCATTGAAGTCACTGTTCTCAGACAGGAGTTCTGTAGGAATTCTGCTAATAAGTGCTCAGTTTTAATTCTAGCAAGGCTTATGGATAGCCTCTGAAGGCCAGAGAGTATGTATATGTAATATTGTGAAGCACACATATATGTGGATGTTTGCACAACAAGTGCAAGGCTACCAATTTGAGCCTTTGGGCTTGTGGTGGGTGAATCACTGCATAATGCTGGGAAGGAGTGGTAGAGCAAAACTACTCATTCATGGCAGGAAGCAAAAGAGACAAAGAAGGAAGTACCAGGGCCCCTCTATCCCCTTCAAAACATAGTCCAAAGACCTCCCATCAGACCTTTCCTCTTAAAGGAACACCAACAGTGAAGTGGGACTTTGGTGAACATTCAAAAACCAAACTATAACAAGCCACATATGCTTATTTTTAACTTTAAAAAAATGTAAATATTGAGTAAGCCCAAGTTATCATTGCATGATATTTTTGACAAGTAATGATTATGTATGTTTTTTGTTTGTAGGATATTCTGAATAATCTTGACTCATGTGACCTTGAGGATGATGACCTTATGCTGGATGTGGATTTGCCTGAGGACACACCTCTTGAACATGGTGAGTTGGGATGCTGAGCCTGCAGTGCAGACACCTGAACTGCTGGACTTGACATGTTACTGCACTTCTGAGGGTTTTACACTGCTTAAGTGGAAGGGTAACAGGTCAGAGGAAGAGATGAGTTAGAGGTCAATCAAGGGGCACAGAATTGGGTAAGGGTAGAATAAAAGACTTTAGGTCTGAGTTATGCTTTGGAAGGATCTTACTTAATGAGCGATTGTTTTAATTTTTCAAATGGGCATTTTTTCCCCCAGCCTTGACCCAAATTAATAGTCCAAGGAATTTCTAAGGAAACAAGTTTGCAACCTGAATATCTTTTGTGAGACTATTGTGTGTTTGAGTTTGCTCTTTGTGTTCTGAGGTGTCTCTCGGTATCTTTGTTAGGTCAGAAGCCCAGTTGCAAAGCTTTTTCTTGTTTAGGAATTTTTTTTTCCCCGAGGTAGAGTCTCACTCTAGCTCAGGCTGACCATGTAGTCTGAGGGTGGCCTTGAACTCATGGCGATCCTCCTACCTCTGCCTCCAGAGTGCTGGGATTAAAGGCATGTGCTGCCATGCTTGGCTTTGTTTAGGAATTTTTAATGGCCACTCATTGATCACAGGCTGCTGCCTCACATTTGGGCTTAGCATAGAGTCCTCAGTTTCATGAATTCCCATGGTATGCCTTCTGTGTATAGTGTTGATTGTTTTATCATTTCTGTCTAGACTCTGTTAAAAAAGATGTCTTTAGGGCTAGAGAGATGGCTTAGCGGTTAAGGCGCCTGCCTCCTAAGCCTAAGAACGCTGGTTCCAATCTCCAGCGGTTCCAATCTCCAGGTCCCACGTTTAGCCAGATGCAAAGTGACGCAAGGGCACAAGGCCGCACTTGCCCACAAGGGGGCGCACACATCTGGATTTCTTTCACAGCAGCTGAGAGACTGCTGGTGCGCCCATCTCTGTCTTCCTCTCCCTCTCTATCTGTCTCTCTCTGTTTCTGTCTCCAAAAATAAATAAAATTTTAAAAAAGATGTCTTTCTAATCACTTCCTGAATCCCTCACAGTTTCATTGCCAATTAAATTGCACTTGTTTCGTGTTGAATTTCATAAACTTTGTATATGAAGTCAGTCATGTCCTGGACTACTTAAAACTGTTTGTATTTTCTTCTTGAAATTTTTCTTCCTGTCAGTACTAATTGTGTTCAATAATAATGTTTTATTATTTTTCTTATTTACATGAGATTTTTCTCTGAAATTAAATAGCAATTGAAAACTTTTTAAAAAGTTATTTATTTATTTATTTGTTTATTTATGACAAAGAAAGAGAGAGAGAGACACAGAGAGAGAGAGAATGGGCATGCCAGGGCCACTGCAGACAAACTCCAGATTCATGTGCCATCATGTGCATTTGACTTATGTGGGATCTGGAGAATTGAACCTGGGTCCTTAAGCTTAGTAGGGAAGCACCTTAACCACTAAGCCATCCCTCCAGCCTGAAAACTTTCTTGAAAAGATTGTCAAGCCTCCTTTTGAAATTCCATTGCTCCCATGTTCTGTGGTTTATCACTTCTCCTTGTGATTTCTCAGCCAATTATTTCTACAAAATACTACCTGTATTGTGCCATCCTTTATCTTCTGGGTATTAAAGTTGTAAGGTAGGAGAAGTAATTTAGGATACTTTGGGTATTTATATTGTTCTTGTACCAAACCAGGAAAATGGGTCTTGTGAGTATTAGGCATAGGCATACTAGATCATGTACATTCTGCTAGATCCTTTTCCCTCTGCAGAAGGCAGGCGTCTTGATATTACCTGTCTCTTAATGACCGTGAAGGATCTTAAATCTGCTGTTTTATCATTGGAACTCTCATAGCCTGCCCTGAGGAGGAAGGAAGTCCATTCTCCGGGAGAGTTCTTGAGGTCATAGTTAGTAGGGAGCTGGTTTGGGTCAGCACATTAGCTTGCACTTTAGGTTGGCTGTCACTCTTTCTCCGTAGTTCATCATAGACACTACTAGCCTTGCAGCATTACTTAGTTAGGGGACTTATTTCCTTATTTGTCTGTCCTGTTCTTTACTTGTCAGCCTTTAGATACTAGTTCTGATTTGTCTTCATCTTGAAGTTTTGTTTGCTTTGCTTTCCATTTTCTTTTTCATATGATTTCTTTCATTCTCTAGAGCAACTCTTAGTTTTTTTTAAATATTTTTATTTTTTTATTTATTTATTTATTTATTGAGAAAGAGAAGCAGAGAGAGAGAGAATGGGCACGCCAGGGCCTCCAGCCACTGTAAACAAACTCTAGATGCATGTGCCACCTTGTGCATCTGGCTTAAGTTTGTCCTGGGGAATTGAACCTAGGTCCTTGGGCTTTTCAGCCAAGTGCCTTAACTGCTAAGCTGTCTCTCCAGCCTTTTTTATTATTATTATTTTATTATTATTATTATTATTATTATTTTTTGTTTATTTGAGAGAGCGAGAAAGAGGAAGATAGATTGGGCATGCAGGGCCTTCAGCTGCTATAAATCTACAAATGAACTCCAGATACATGCATTACCTTGTACAACTGGCTTACATGGGTCCTGGGGAATTGAACCTGGGTCCTTTGGCTTTGTACACAAGCACCTTAACCACTAAGCCATCTCTCCAGCCCAGCTCTTAGTTTTTTAAAGAGCTCACCATTAATGCTGTTTCACATTACCTTCTTAAGTCAAGTATTACAATTTGTAAACAAGTGATTGATGTGTGGATACCTCAGATAGGAGTACAGGCAGGGCACTCCCTTCAGAGTGTCAGCCTGTCTTTTAGAAGTTAAGTCGTGCTCTCCAATTTTTAAAAATTTTATTTTTATTTTTTATTTATTTGACAGAGAAAGAGGAAGGAAGGGGGGAGGAGAGAGAGAGAGAGAATGGGCATTTCAGGGCCGCCAGCCACTGCAAATGAACTCCAGATGCATGCACCCCTTTGTGCATCTGGCTAACGTGGGTCCTGGGGAATCGAACCTGGGTCCTTTGGCTTTGCAGGCAAATGCCTTAACCGCTAAGCTGTCCCTCCAGCCCATCCAATTTTGAATATTAGTCTTTTGTAGTTACAGTAAGTGTTTGTTTTCTAGTGTTTCTGTTGTTGTGGTTGAGGTTAAGTAAGAACCTATCTTGGAGTCTGTATATGGTGCCATTAGCAGTATAGCAGTAGCAATGGTTAGCAGACACAGAAATAACACATACGTGTATGTTTACATTGTAATTGCTTGGATATTTACTCATCTCCTGGCTTGCTTGCCAGTTTGCTTCTTGTTACTCTGTGTGCACTGTGTTGATATCATTCTAAAAATATAGTGGTGATTCTTGCTGGACATGGTGGCACACACCTTTAATCCCAGCTCTTGGGAGGCAGAGGTAGGAGGATCTCCATGAGTTCGAGGCCACCCTGAGACTACATAGTGAGTTTCCAGGTCAGCCTGGGCTACAGTGAGACCCTACCTCAAAAAAAAAAAAATACATACATACATACGTGTGTATGTTTCTGATAACAAACTTTTTGCTTTGAGAGTGAAAAGTTTTCTGCCTGAATTAAGGAAAAATATAAATTCAAAATATTTAAAAGTGTTTTTCCATCACGTATTGAGTTACTTAAACCAGAACATTTTAATGCCAAGTTGAAACTAATTAAGGGAGTTAACAGAATCGAATATAATGCAAATGTGTGTTTGTAAGTGATGTTGCTAAAAGGACTAAACTAGTATCAGTTTTAAACCTTAAGGGTTATTTTCAAATTTTCCTTTTGCCACCTCTTTTTACTGATATTTTTTCAACATAATGGTCATTGTAAGCTTGTAGTATCTGTTAGGTTTCCCACAAATAAACTTAAAAAAATCCATGGTTATTTATTCAAGTAAAATGGCAATTCTTGGAAGTCATTTTAGTGTAAAACTTCTTTTAAAAATGTTTCTACATTTTAAAAATGCATGCATATGTATACACACATATATGATAAAGTGTATCTCTCTACTCACTGACTCCTCATGAATGCAGGCAAAATGTGTCCTTATAAAAGTATACTTATATAAGTAACTTACAAGTTGTTTCCTATGCATTTCGAGGAAATGAGCTCACAGCGAAGACTGAAAATATATACTTATTTGCATCATTCTTTTTTGTATTGAGAAGTTTGTTTTCATCTGCTGTGACAGTTAATGCATATTCCAAATTTAAGTTTTTTGTTAAGGGTAATAGTCATTTAAATAAGTAAATTTTTTTTTAATCTGGAATTATATTGATATGTAAAGTTTTTAGTTTTTAATCACAAGGAATTCAGAATATTCAAGACTTGAACTTTCTCATGTAATACTTCTTGAACTGGAGAAGCCCTTCCTGTTTTATGGCCCGGGGTAGTGTTTAGCGGTATTTTTAGTAACAGTCCTAACTCAGTAGCTATGTAAGCTCTGCTGGAAGATGGAGTCACAGGGCAGACTGGGCTTGCTTCCCACAGGGAGGGCTGGGAGTGAGCAGGAAGGAAGGCCTGCTCAGCAGCGCCTGGTGTGCAACTATGTCTGAGTAGGCAGCCAGTAACACAATGTCTCCCTTGTGCAGACCAGCTCTCCTAGAGAGTGCTCAGATATGTGAGGGCAGAACATTTGGGTAAGTGAAGAAGCTGGGGTGTTTCAGAGATTCTTTTCGTGCTTTTGTGGTATTGGGACTTCAGGGAGTGGACTGTTTGTTGTTGAAAGTACTGGCTTTGTTTGCAGTAGCATTTTAGTCTTTCTGAACAAGCTACCACAAGCAGATTGAAGAAGCTTAATTTTCAAATGTGAGCTTTATTTAAAAATAATAGTTATGAAAAGTTTATTTGTTCTTCTTGAGGTCTGGGGAAATTAATTATGGAATTCATTTTTAGGAGTGAATTCTCTACTAGCCTTAAAATTTATTCTTTTATCATTTCATCTTAGAATCAGCACCACTTCAAAGTGGTTGATTGTGCTTGAAATGTGCAATTTTTGTGTCAGGGAGGATTTGTTCACTCTAACAGTGTAACAGTTAATTGTTCCCGTAAGAGACTATGGTAGAAAAGTTGTAATTTACTACAGTTTGAATGATAGAAAGTTCAGGTCTCACCATAACAACTGTTTGTATTATTATTGTTGTTATTGTTATTGTTGTTGAAAACTTCATTTTGTGACTAGCTAACTTAAATTATGCTTTTAGTATATTTCTTTTCCATTTCTAGAAGCATTTAGTTATTAAGCCGTAAGTAGCTAACTTTTCTAAAGTGTGTACATGTTGATAGACTTTTGCTTTTCAATCTGTCTAGTGGAGTGTGACAATATGAATCGCTTTGACCGATCAGATAGAAATGTTCGACAGTCTCAGGAAGGATTTTGGAAAAGGCCACCCCAAAGATGGAGTGGACAGGAACATTACCACCTTAGTCACACTGACCACTATCATCATCATGGAAAAAGTGACCTGAGCAGGTGAGTAGTGTTCTAACCTGGGGCTTGCTCTCCGTCCTCTGGTTAATTTGTGTAATAATGCTCTCCCCAAACTTTTTGAGACACCCCAAAATTTATTTTTTCAAGTTACGTGTGGTATAAATTAGAATAATATCTGATTTTTTCCTGTTGGCTCAATTTTTTTTCAGTAGCTTTTTCATCATTTTCACATTGCATTTACTTATGTCTTCAATATGGACTTGTTAAGGTATGATTTTTTTTTTTTTTTCTCATTTGGGAATGAATAAATGTTGACTTTGTTACATCATACATTTTTAAAGTGGTAATAGATAATCTTATTATCAAATGATTGGTTTTGTTTATATATTAAGTTTTTTTTTTTTTTTTTTTGGTTTTGCGAGGTAGGGTCTCACTGTGGTCCAGGCTGACCTGGAATTAACTATGTAGTCTCAGGGTGGCCTCGAACTCTCGGCGATCCTCCTACCCCTACCTCCTGAGTGCTGGGATTAAAGGCGTGCGCCACCACGCCCGGCTTATATAATAAGTTAATTTTTTAAATCCCACAAATACTGCTAGAGTCATAAGCAAACACCACACAGTAGTAGAGTCTTTTCCTTTGTGAAGCACAGGGTAGTCTTTAATTGGATCAGCTTTATAACTGTGCAGGCCTGGGGTCAGAGCCTTGTCTGGCACAGATTAGCTTTGTAAGTTTAATTTATTTAACCCTTTCCTACTTCAGGTTACCACTTGCAAAACATGCTTCCCAACACCTTTTTTGCAGAATTCTAAGATATAGAATTACCGCACTTGGTGTAGTGTCTGACATTGTAGACTCCCAGTGACAGTCAATATCTTTTTTCTTTTTTGTTCTTCTGTGATTCCATAAGGAATTTGAGGGATTCTGGAGCATATTTACAATGCAAATAATCACAGTGAGATAAGGAAACAGTGGGAGGAAGTGTATGGTCTTCTATACCCCTAAAGTAAGAGACAGAATTGTTGTTAAGGACCTTTGTCGCAAAAGCAAAGACCCAAACTTGATTTATTACAAGATATGCCTGTGCATAAGATGAAAGATGTTTCTTCTGGGTTTATTTTCCTTTTTTTGATGTGTATGTGTGAGTGTGGTGAGTGTGCTATGGTGTGCATGTGAGGATCAGAGGACAGTATTCAGGTATCAGTCTTTGCTTTCTACTTCATTGAGGCAGGGTTTCTCATTGACTGCTCCATGTGCCAGGCTAGCTGCTTATGAACTTCCAGTGGCTTCTACAGTTTCTACCTCCTTTCTTGCTGTAGGCACGGCTCACATGTGCCAGCTACAGTGTCTGGCTTTATGTGGGTTCTGGGGATCCCAACTTAGCTAATCTCTCACACTTGTGCCTAGAAACTCTTTGCTCACAGCCCCTTATTTCCCTTGTTTTTCTTCTTCTTCTTCTTCTCCTCCTCCTCCTCTTCCTCCTATTCCTCCTCCTCCTCCTCCTCCTCCTCCTCCTTCTTCTTCTTCCTCCCCCTCCTCCTCCTCCTCCTCCCCTTCTTCTTTCTTCTTCTTCTTTTCTTCTTCTTTTGGTTTTTCGAGGTAGGGTTCCACTCTAGCCTGGAATTCACTATGTAGTCTCAGGGTGGCCTCAAACTCACGGTAATCCTCCTACCTTTGCCTCCCAAGTGTTGGGATTTAAGGCGTGCGCCACCATGCCCTGCTTTTTTCTTCTTTATAAAAATATCTTATTTATTTATTTACTTGAGAGAGACAGACAGACAGAGGGTGAGGGGGGAAGAGGCAAAGAGAATGGAGATGCCAGGGCTTCCAGCCACTGCAAACAGACTCCAGATGCATGCACCCCCTTGTGCATCTGGTTTACATGGGTCCTGGGGAATCAAACTGGGGTTCTTAGGCTTCTCAGGCAAATGCCTTAAATGCTAAGCCATTTCCCCAGCACTTATTTGCCTTTTTAAAACAAAAACTTGAGAGGTTTTTTGCATGAGGTTTTTCTTAGCAGAGCGTCTTGGAAATACAGTGGACAAGTCCTAAATTGCTTCAAATAGTAGTAATTTTCCTAACTCAATTTCTTTTTGTTTTAAAACTTTTTTATAGTTTTATTTTTATTTATTTATTTATTTGAGAAAAAAAGAGAGAGCGAATGGGCATGCCAGGGCCTCCAGCCACTGCAAATGAACTCCACATGCATGCGCGCCCTTGTGCATCCGGCTTACATGGGTTCTGGGGAATCAAACTGAGGTCCTTTGGCTTTGCAGGCAAGTGCCTTAACCACTAAGTCATCTCTCCAGCCCTCAATTTCTTTTTTTCTTTTTAAAAATGTTTTTATTTATTTGGCTAGGGAGGGAGGAGAGAAAGAGAGAAAATGAATGCACCTCTTGCCACTCAAATGAACTCCAGACACATGCACCACTTTGTGCATCTGGCTTTATGTGGGTATTGGGGAACTGAACCCTGGGCCTGGAGGTTTTGCTAGTAAGTGTTAAGTGTCTTTAACTGCTGAGCTATCTCTCTAGCCCCTTAACTCTATTTCTTAGTTATGTTCTTCAGTGCAAGGTACAAAGATTCTAGTCCAATTGGAAAAAATTATTTCTTCAATGGATTGTGAAATAGTGGAGTCCAGTTAGAAATCTTCTGTTGGTGTAATTCAATGAAAGGGTATTATTGAGGCAATCTTGAAGAATGCATGGGGTACAAATCATTTCAGCCAAAGGTTTTGGTAAAGATGGGCTTCAGAGGGTTGGTGCCATCAGGTAAGAACATGATGTTGAGACAGTTTTCAGTGCTCCCTTAATTAGATATGTGCACTCACATATGTGTGTGTGCACATACGTATGTGTGTGTGTGCGTATTTGTATGACAAGCATCTTTCTCAATTGGTGTTTGCCTTTTTGTTTGTTGGTTTTGAGGCAGGCTCTCACTTTAGCTGACCTGAAACTCACTGTGTAGTCCCAGGCTGGCTTCTAACTCACAGAGATGATTCTGTCACTTCAGCATCCTGAGTTTGTGTTAAAAGGTGTACGCCACCATGCCTGGTTGCCTTCTTTTCTTTTCTTATTTTTTAAACAAACGTTTATTAAATTGGCTTACATAATATACCATATTTTTTGAGACAAAGTCTCTCACTGAACCTAGAGCACACCTGTTGGGCTAGACTAGACAGCAAGCTTTGGGGGATCCTCTTCTGTCCACCTCTCCAGTGCTGAGATTACAGCATGTATTACATGCAGGGGATGTGAGCTCAAGTCCTCATACTTCTGTGGCAAGCCCTTTACTCTCTGAGCCATCTCCAAAGATCCTATACCTCCATAATCTTTGATAGCAAGTTGATACTAAGGTGTAGTAAAGCAAACTTACGAAGTTTAAGAAACTTAACTAAATAGAAAAAAAAAATTGCTGTATTTGTTACTTTTGCTTCACTGTGACAGTACCTGATGGAAACAACATGAGGAAAGCTTTATTTGGGCCACATTTTCAGAGCATTTCAGCCCATCATGGCAGGGCAGGCATGGTGAAGCCTCTCCTGGTGCTGGGAATATGTGGTGGAGGCTCCTGACATCACTGCGGACCAGGAAGCAGAGCAGGACCACAGAAGAGTGTGGGAAAGACCAGTGTGCATTATTGCAGTGTAGTCTCAGTGCACAGATCATGGATGCCCCTATCGATGGGGTGTGTGTGTGTAAGGGATATGGGAAGCATGACATACAGCAACTTTTTGGGGGGGGTGGATGGGATAGCACAGAATGTGAATGTTACTTCTGAACCCATCTGTGGTAGTTTGAATATATGTCCCCCAATATATTCAGTGTTTTATTACGTATAGTTTGCATCTGCAATCACCTTGCTAGAGGCATTGTCACTGGGGGCTGGTCTTTAGGTGTGGGTTTGAGATTCCATTGTAAAGATATGCAAATGTGCCTAGCAGGAGTTCCTGAAGTGTGCTGTGTGACCTTTTGGCTGTAGTTTTGCTCTGTGTGCTGTGTAGCTGGCGGCTTGGCTGTTTCTCTCTCCGCTTGGCCCTGTGAAGGCAGGCCACTTCTCCTGCCTTTATGGAACTTCCCCTGGATCTGTAAGCTTCAATAAATATCCCTTCCTCCATAACTGTGCCTGGTCTGGAAGTTCATCTCAGTGAACCTGAAGCTGTCTGCTACACCATCTAAAGGTTCAGCTGTGGAGACTGCATGGTTTCTGTCGGAGATTAGACATTCTGCCTGGCACACTGGTATGCATAAGAGCTTGTGTGGTAGGGTCACATTTTCACTGAACAATTTCTTTCTTTCTTTCTTTTTTTTTTTTTTTTTGGTTTTTGCAAGGTAGGGTCTCACTCTGGTCCAGGCTGACCTGAAATTCACTATGTAGTCTCAGGGTGTTCTCGAACTCTCGGCGATCCTCCTACCTCTGCCTCCCGAGTGCTGGGATTAAAGGCATGCGCCACCACACCCGGCTGGCTTCACTGAACTCTTAAAATTTACTAAAGCTGGGTTTCTTGGTCATTTAGAGTAACGAGTGACATGCTCGTTAACTCTAGATTACACAATGATCATATCTGCAGTTGAAGGTAGAGGGTGGCACATTTCAACTTAAAGGAGACATAATCACACTGCACACAATGGAAGCAAAGAAGTGGAGATTGTCATCTCCATCCTTGGAAATGATGAAACTGGAGCTGAGTATAGTCATCCTACCATAGAAATTAGATAAATAGCACTTCCCTCACCAAAACTTTTTTTAAAAAATATTTAATTTAATTTATTTATTTGAGGAGGGAGGCAGGCAGATAGATAGATGATAGATAGATATAGATAGATGATAGAGAGAGAGGAAGGAAGGAAGGAAGGAAGGAAGGAAGGAAGGAAGGAAGGAAGGAAGGAGGGAGGGAGGGAGGGAGGGAGGAAGGGAGGGAGGAAGGGAGGAAGGGAAGGAAGGGTATGCATGCAGGGCCTGTAGCCACTGCAAATGAACTCCAGACCCATTCGCCATCTTGTGCATCTGGCTTACTTGGGTACTGGGCAATTGAACCTGGGTCCTTAGACTTCAGGGAAATGCTTTAACCTCTAAGCCATCTATCTCTTCAGCCCCCTAATTTTTTTTTAAATAGTCCTCAAACCTAAACTGGATTCCCTAAACATGAAACAGGTCCAAAAAAGAGAAGTTCTCTGGTCAAGTTGAATATGAAAATGAACAAATTAATTGTTTATTTAAATATTCACTCTGTTAGGCCTGTCATATATAAATATAGCACTATGGTTTTACAAAAAGGTAGTGAAGGAGTGCATAACCATTTTCACAAATATGATCACAATCCTCCCTCTGAGTGTGTTTTAAGCTATTTTTAAACAATTTTTAAAGATATTTTATTTATTTATTTGAGAGAGAGAGAGAGGAAGAGGCAGAGAGAAAGAGTGAATTGGTACACCAGGGCCTCCAGCCACTACAAACGAACTCCAGATGCATGCACAACCTTGTGCTTACGTGGGTACTGGGGAATCGAGCCTCGAACCAGGGTCCTTAGGCTTCACAGGCAAGCACTTAACCACTAAGCCATCTCTCCAGCCCTTTAAAATTTTTTTTGTTTATTTTTATTTATTTCTGTGATTCTTTTTTTTTTTTTAAAGTTTATTTATTTGAGAGAGAGAGGCAGGTATATAGAGAGAATGGTTATTTCAGGGCCTCTCGCCACTGTAAATGAACTCCAGACACATGTACCACTTTGTGCATCTGGCTTACTTGTGTCCTAGGGAATCGAACTTGGATCCTTTGTCTTTGCAGGCAAGCACCTTAAACACTAAGCAATCTCTCCAGTTCTGCCTGTGATTCTTAATGAGGAGAGAAACAAATAGCATTCTTAGAGTTTGCTGATCTGGCTTAGCAGTTTCCCAAGAAAGGCTCACTGATGTGTTTTGAATGGTGACAGGTTGGCCAGTTTATTTATCCCTTGAAGCTTTCTTGCATGTTCACTAGGTCTTCTAGATGTCCCAGAGCCAAGGACTAGAATGGGTAGTGCAAAAGGAAACCTCTTTCAAGGCAAGCCTTGACACTTATTTTCTCTCTGTTCTTCAGTATTAAAGAGTATAAAAGTCAGGGCCTTTTAATAGTATGTGTACAAAATCCTGTTTCTTGTTCTGTAATTTTTTGACAACTGGTCTCCTTTTCTCTCTGATCTCCAACTCCCCTCGTTATAACAGTTAGTTAAAATATTATGCTTTTATAACTCAGCATGTTGGGAAGACTAGTGGTTAAGAAGTGCTAAGTTTGTTTTCTGGTGTTCTCACCACAATATTGCATTCTTTTTTATGTTGGCTTGTTCTTCCACTCTTCCTTTTTCCCAAGACCTCCCTTTCCCCAGTATGCCATGTGGCTCTCTCTCACGTCCTCACAAACTCATAATCTTGATCTCTATTTCTCCTAATTGTAACTGAAATCTACCTCTTTCCTGAATGTGTTTCTTGCCTAGTACAATTTTGCAGGTAAAATTCATATTTCCAGTATTCCCAGAACTTTAGAGATGGGGTCTTTGACTTCATTCTTCATTGTCACTTCTAATAAATGAAGCATCTTAAGTCCTTGTTTGAGGCTTAGGGCATCTGGCTAAATTAGGTCCTTTTTAACTGATCATCGTACCCACACTTTACAAAAATATGGCCCTTTGGCTTGCTTCTTCCTTTATGACTTTGCCTCAGTCCTGACTGGCTGCATTGTTCTGTAAGTGATTCCTTTAACTCTCCCTAGTTCCTTGGGATAGCTTCTCTGTATAAACTGTATCGTCTGAGAACAGGGAGCTTTGCTTTTTTTCAGTGTATTCATTTTGTTTTTCTTACACAATTGCCATGCTATGGTATGCTTTGCTAAGCTGTGCTATATTATACCCAGTCATCTGGCATGATGTTGAACAGAAGTGATAAGAACTATCAGCTGTGCCTTTTTTTAAGTTATTTTATTTTTCCTTAATTGTAGACAATATCCCATTCTGATGTCATGATCTTTGCTTCCTGTTATGATGGTCATGTGTAGATAGTATCAGGCACTATGAGGTCATGTATATCCAGGCCATTTTGTGTCTGGAGGAGCACAATGTAAGGAGTCCTACTCTTCCTTTGGCTCTTACATTCTTTCCGCCCCCTCTTCTGCAATGGACCCTGAGCCTTGGAAGGTGTGTTAGAGATGTTTCAGTGCTGAGCACTCCTCTGTCCCTTCTTCTCAGCACCATGGTGCCTTCTGAGTCATCCCAAGGTCACCACCATCTGAAAAGAGAAGCTTCTCTAACCAAAAGTGAGAGTAGCATTAATATATGGGTGTGGACATTAAGAGAAGTTCTTAGTGGGCTGTTTGGTGAGCATAGTTTAGACACCAGCAGACTTTACACCCCTAGGGCTCATGACTACCCCTGTTGTAGGTTTTCAGTATCAGGGATATATTCCCTCCCATGGAGCAGGCCTCCAGTCCAAGGAGAGAGCTCTTGGTTTCCCCTGTAATGACATGCCACTATTGTATCCGTTCGCTCATTTGGCCTGGCTGGCCAAATTTAAAGCTTGCAATGTTCACTGTTTCACTGTTGAGTATCTTCACTGCTGTTTTCTTTCTCTCCCATTGAACTGAATATAGCTTAGCTTTTTCTGGATTCCTGTCAGCTGGTCCACATGGAAGAGGCTTTCAGCTCAGCTCCAGTAGGATTTCTCAGTAACCTTGCAGCCCAAGTACATGGAGTCTTCAGCAATAGGGTCTTACCATCTATTCTTGGTAGGAAACCAAGGGCCTCAACAATAGCCTATAATGTTTTGGGGGTATCTCTGACCTCCCTGGCTAACAACTCACTGGAAGGTATTCCATCCCTGGCACTGAAATTTTTCTAATAACAATCTATTGCTTCTGAGTGTTCCATTGTCCAGAAAAGTAGGTGTAGCAGACAGCTTCAGGTTTGCTAAGATGAAGTTCCAGACCAGGCACAGTTATGGAGGAAGGGATTTATTATAGCTTACAGATCCAGGAGGAAATTCCATAATGGCAGAAGAAGCTTGCCTACCTTCACAGGACCAAACACAGAGAGCAAAGCCACAAGCCAAAAAGCCACACAGCACAGCACACTTAAGGAAATCCAACTAGGCACACTTTGCATATCTTTAGATTGAAATCCTAAACCTACCACCATACCTTAAGATCCACTCAGAAACACTGCCTCCAGCAAGGTGGCTATAGAGGCAAACTAATAAAACACTGAATATATTGGGGGCCGTTTTTCAAACTACCACAGTAGGTTTCCATATGACTTATTTATATCCTCTTAGATTTTGATTAGCCCTCCCTCTACCTTTCCTTTACTCAATCTCTTCCCCTGACCTCACTTATGTGCTTTATTTCTGATACTTGGGGAAATATTTGCTTTTTACTGTCAAAGGTGATAATAATAGAGGAAATTAGGGGTTTCTCACCAAACACCAATAGGATACACCAGTAAACCAATAATTTGGGGTGTTTCCAGATTCTCGTCTTACGAATCCAGAGAATGAAATCCACAGGCCAGAGGATAAGGTTCAGAAAGAGTCTATTATAGCTTAAAGCTTTAGGAAGGAGAAGAAAGAGGTCTTAAGCCCTGAGCACAAGAGAGAGAAGGAAACAAAGCAGAGCTCTTGCTCAGGGAGGCCAGAGGGGTTTTGAGAAGCTCACCTTGAGACTAAGGTTGGGGATTTTTTATGAGTATTGTGGATGCACAGCTCGTCTAGCCAATATCTAGCCCTGATGTCAGGTGCCTGTGGCTATGATTTCTGGAAAAGGGAATCTTCCCCAAAATCTCAATTACTTAGGAATGCCCTTCAGAAAAGGGAGTGGACAGACTTGCAGAGAGGGCAAAGGTAAGTGTAGCAGACAGCTTCAGGTTCGTTGAGATGAACTTCCAGACCAGAAACAGTTATGGAGGAAGGGATATTATTTATTGAAGCTTACAGATCCAGGGGAAATTCCATAGTGGCAGAAGAAGCTGGCCTGCTTTCACAGTACCAAACACAGAGAGAGAAGCCACAAGCCAAAAGCCACACAGCACAGCACACTTCAGGAACTCCAGCTAGGCGCACTTTGCATATCTTTAGATTGAACTCTCAAACCTACCACACCTTAAGATCTGCCCTGTGACACTGCCTCCAGCCAGGTGCTGCAGAAGCAAATATAAACTAATAAAACACTGAATATATTGGGGGACATCTATTCAAACTACCACAATAAGGAAAGGTCAGACCCTTTTGATGGTTCTGTCTTGTAGTAAAATGTAATGATCTAGATTTTCCCTTACATGCCCAAAGATAATATCCACATTGGGTCCTGTCACCCCTAAACTGCCTCAGTATTAGTTGTATTGTTTTAAAATTGATTATCAACTTAAAGACATTTCCTTCTATGCATAGTTGGTTGAGTATTTTTATCATGGAGTGTTTGGTTTTTGTGAAATGCTTTTTCTGGATCCATTGATTTAAACCTTCCCCTCCTTTCATTCTATTTCAATGTATAAACATTGACTTCCAGATTGAATCAGCCATTCATTTCTTGGATAACTCTCAATTGCTCATATATGGTGCCTGCTTCAGTTAGCTGGTATTTTGAGTTTTTTTACCATATACATTGAATTGGGATATGTTCCTTCCACGTGTGTTTTTGGGAAGAGTTTGTGAAAGATTCTAATTTTTGCTTAAACCTGGGCTTCACTTTGTGTCAAATTTTTTTAAAAAATATTTTATTTTTATTTATTTGACATAAAAAGAGGGGAGAGAGAGAGAGAGAGAGCGCTCCAGGGCCTCCAGCCACTGCAAACAAACTCCAGAGGCATGCACCACCTTGTGCATCTGGCTAATGTGGGTCCTGGGGAATCAAACCTGTGTCCTTTGGCTTTGGAGGCAAATGCCTTAACCGCTAAGCCATCCCTCTAGCCCTGTATCAAGTTTTTTGATTTACTAATCTCTAGATATTCTGTAGATGTCTTATAGGTCTTAGTGAATATTACTTCGCAATCTGTTTCTTTTTTGATCTACTTTGATCTTCTGTTGTTGAAAGTGAAATACAGAGTTGGCCATCGTGGCATACGCCCTTAATCCCAACTGAAGCAAAGGTAGGAGGATCCCTGTGAGTTTGAGTTCAGCCTCTGGCTGCAACATGAGTTCCAGGTCAGCCTGAGCTAGAGTGAGACCCTATTTCAGAAAACAAAAAACAAAATCAGCAAGGGAAGTATAGAAGGTATGGGGGTTTCCAAGGTCACACTATATCTTATAGGGAAGGTCTGCCAGCATTAGATTCTCAGTTTTTATTCACCTTGGAGTGTCTTAAGCTCACTTTTATCTTTTAGTATCTTTTATATTTTTTTCTCTTTTTAAAAATTCTTTCCAACTAATCTCTCATCTATTTTGATGTCTCTTCCCCCCTCTATCATTTATGACAACTTAGTGATGGGCCCAATATTATGCAGGTCTTATGCAGGTAACAACAGACACTTATGAGGTCAAGGTCAGGAGTGCAGTGACTACAGTGTGTCTGGAAGACAGCACTCTAAAGCATTCCTCCCCATCTTCTGGCTCTTACATTCTTTACACCATTCCTCATACAGTGGTGCCTGAGCCTTGGAGGGTGTTAATCTCGTTTTTATTTTAAAGGATTGTTCTGCTAGATAGAGAATGCTTGCAACATTCTGATCCCTTGGCTTCTTGTTGAGAAACCAACTCCTAACCTTTTTGAGGTTCCTTCCATGAGAAATTACTTGGTTGTTAGAATCCTTATTTCAGCTTTTCACAGATTAGCCATGTGTCTAGGTTTGTCTCTGTTTTAGCTTATTGTAGCTGGCATTTTTGGGGCCTTAGGATATGTAGATTAATATTTTTCATCATATTTGGGCAGCTTTGGGTCACAGCTTCTTCAATTTCTTTCTGCTCTTCCCTTCTTTTCTCCTCTGTCCCTGTCTTACAGTAGCTGAACAGTGATATACATATCATTCTTGGTAGTTAGAAAATTTTTGAAAAGATAAATATGCACAATAGGCAAACTACTCAAATGAGATCTCCCCCTCCAGGCTTCCTTGTTGCTATGACTTGCTGCTTTGCATTCCCACCAGCAGTGAATGGGAGCTCCTGTTGGTCCTCATCCTCACCAGCATTTGGTGGTGTGCTTTGGACATTAACCATTAGGTATGTAGTGGTGCCTCGTTTCAATATGCAATTCTGTAGTGATGCTTGATGTGGAGCAGTGTTCAGATGCATACTTTTCATCTATATATCTTCTTTGGTGAGGTGTCCATTCAAATCCTTACCAATTTTTAAATTATGTTATTTATCTTCTTACTGAGTTTTAATAGTTCTCTGTGTGTTTAGATGCTAGTCCTATATCACATCCTTGCTTAGGAAATATTTTCTCTCAGTGTGTGGCCTCTCTTATTCTCTACATAGTGTTTTTTTGTAGAGCAGATGATTTCTCTATAAAGCCCAATGGCAATTGTTTCTTTCATGGATTACACTGTGTGTGTGTGTGTGTGTGTGTGTGTGTGTGTGTGTGTGTGTGTAATCTCAAGATGCATTGCCAACCCCAAGGGCTCTAGATTTTCTCTCTTTTTTTTTATCTTATTTGAAATTTTTGTCATTGTGCATTTTACATTTAGACCTCTGGTCCATTTTAGATTAATTGTTATGACAAGCTTAAGGAAAATTTTTTTTTTCTCTTGATGTAGATGATCAGTTTCTTCATTCTGTTGAAGAAGTTAATTAATTGCCTTTGCTTCTTTTTCAAAAACCAGCCTCTGTATCATATGGTCCATTTCACAATTGTCTGTTGTGTTGCATTCATCTTCTCTGTTCTCTTGTTAGTACATGCTGTCATGATCATCACAGCTCTGCAGAGGCACTCTTGTAGCTGGAGAGAGGCTCAGTCCTGGACTCCTCCTTCCTCAAGATTGTTGGCTATTCTGGCTTGTTTCCTACTTATTAAATCAGTTTGTTGGTATCTACAACATAGCTTTCTAGAGTTTGGTTAGGATTGTGTGGAACCTAGCATTTAAAAATATAACCATGAGCATAAAAATATATGTATTTAATTTTTACATTAACATTTTATTAATGGGAAGAACATACTAAACTTTAATTTTGAAGTCAAAATGGACTCAGGTTACATAAGAAGTGAAGAAGATAAACCTCACATACGTGTGTACTCATACATATATCTGCACTTGCCAGTGTAATCTATGAGTCACAAAAGTTAAGATTAGCTCAATTTCATACATGCTACTAATCAGGACATTCTTTGTAATGTATTAGGTTATGTATGTGTAATATAATTTGGGAAGATTTCTTTAAAATAATAAATAACTCAGTAATGTGATTTTTTTTTATGTGGGGTTGGATATCAAATGCTATTACAAATTCAGTTTTAATACCTCCAAAAGGATACTACATAAAGATTTCTTCTCATGGGCTGGAGAAATGGCTTAGTGGTTAAGGCGTTTGCCTGTGAAGCCTAAGGATCCCGGTTCGATTCTTCAGGACCCACATAAGCCAGATGCACATTGGGGCGCACATGTCTGGAGTTCGTTTGCAGTGGCTAGAGGCCCTGGCGTGCCCATTCTCACTGTCCCTCTCCCTCTTTCCCTCTCTCTGTCTCTAATAAATAAATAAATAAATAAAAATGAAATCTTTAATAGATAGATAGATTTCTTCTCATAGCTTCTCTGCATCTTTTTTTTTTTTAATTTTATTTGTAGTACTTAACAGAACAATGTTAAGTAATATTGCTGGGAATTCATTGTTCATGCTTCTTTGACTCTTTTTCTTCTTTAACCCACATATCTACTAGTTCAGTTCCATTTTTCTTTACTTTTTTTTCTCTTCCTTTTTACTTTCCTCTCTTCTTCTCCCTTCCCCTCCTTTCTCCTCACATGTGCATTTGTATGTGATATGCATGGGGGCATGTATGTTCATATGTGTGTGTGTATGAGGAGAGGCCAGAAGTCAGTGTCAGGTGTCTTCCTTAATAGCTTTTTCACCTTATTTTATTTTATTTTGTTTTATTTTATTTTATTTTATTTATTTTTAAACATTTTAAATTTATTTATTTATTTATTTGAGAGCGACAGACAGAGAGAGAAAGGGGCAGATAGATAGAATGGGTGTGCCAGGGCCTCTAGCCACTGCAAACAAATTCCAGATGCGTGCACCGCCTTGTGCATCTGACTTACATGGGTCCTGGGGAATTGAGCCTCGAACCCAGGGTCCTTAGGCTTCACAGTCAAGCGCTTAACTGCTAAGCCACCTCTCCAGATCCTATTTATTTTATTTTTATGTAGAGTCTCATTCTAGCCCAGGCTGACCTGGAACTCACTCTGTAGTCCCAGACTGACCTTGAACTCATGGAGATCCTCCTGCCTCTGCCTCCCGAGTGCTGGAATTAAAGACTTGTGCCACCACATCTGGCTCTTTTTTTAGATTATAATTTTTAAGCCATATTTTTTTTTATCACAGCTGCAGGATTTGAGAATATGAAATGAAAGCTTAAAGAAAATGTAGCAGTTAAAAATTTGTGTTCCTGATGGACATGGTGGCACACACCTTTCATTCTAGCACTTGGGAGGCCCAAGGTAGGAGAATCACTGTGAGTTTGAGGCCAGCCTGAGAGTACATAGTGAATTCCAAGTCAGCCTGGGCTAGAGCAAGACCCTACCTTGAAAAACAAACAAAGAAACAAACAAACAAACATCAGTGTTCCTTACTCATTCAGTGAATCAGTCCCAAACCAGTACTACAGTAAACAAAACAAAACCCATGTATAAATGAAAAGACAAAAAAGTTGTCTGATTCTTTTATTTTTATTTTATTTTTATTATTTTATTTATTTTGGTGAGAGAAACAGATAGAGAGGAGAGAGGAAGACAGATAGAGCTGGGCGCGCCAGCAGCCTCTCAGCTGCTGTGAACGAAATCCAGATGTATGTGCCCCCTTGTGGTCAAGTGCGGCATTGCACCCTTGCATCATTTTGCATCTGGCTAAATGTGGGACCTGGAGATTGGAACCAGCATTCTTAGGCTTGGCAGGCAGGCGCCTTAACCCCTAAGCCATCTCTCCAGCCCTGATTCTTTTATTTTTAAATATTTTATTTTTATTTCTTTATTTTTAAAACATATTTATTTGTTTATTTATTTGAGAGAGAGAGACGGAGAGAAAGGGCATGTCAGGGCCTCCAGCCACTGTAAATGAACTCCAGTTGCATGTGCCCCCTTGTGCATCTGGTTTACATTGAGTCCTGGGCAATCGAACCTGGGACCTTTGGTTTTGCAGGCAAGTGCCTTAACTGTTAAGCCATGTCTCCAGCCCTTTATTTATTTATTTGAGAGAGAGAGTGAGGCAGAGGAAGAGAGCGAGAAAGAATGGGTGCGCCAGGGCCTCCAGCCACTGCAAACGAACTCTAGATGCCTGCGCCACCTTGTACATCTGGCTTACGTAGGTCCTGGGGAATTGAACCAAAGACCTTTGGCTTTGCAAGCAAGCGCCTTAACCACTATGCAGTCTCTCAAGCCCACTTAATTCTTCATATAGTCTATAATTTGGCCTTCAAAGTGAACAAACATGTATTTTGTGCACATTTTTTTTTTGTAAAGGGAGATCTTATTTTATTTTTTGGAGAGAGATACAGAGAGAGACAGAGAAGGAGAGGGAGATAGATAAAGATGGGCACGCCAGCAGCCTCTCAGCTGCTGTGAACGAAATCCAGATGCTTGTGCCCCCTTGTGGGCAAGTGCAACATTGCGCCCTTGCGTCGCTGCATCTGGCTAAACGTGGGACCTGGAGATTGGAACCGGATTCTTAGGCTTAGCAGGCAGGCGCCTTAACCGCTAGGCCATCTCTCCAGCCCATCTTGTGCACATTTTAAATAAGGTGAGAACCTTTGAGAAAGAACCTAGATAAAAGTTATGCATGGTGACATGCTGTAATATGTATGGTACAGGATTTTATAAGGATGCCCTAGAGGCAGTGAGCTCTTCCGCAAGGGTTAAAGATGCTTTCCTTAAGAAGTACCAACTACCTAAAGATGGAGAATTCTCCAGAAGAGTATGAGTGGAAAACAGTGTGAATGGACTTCTAAGTACCACCAAATGAACAAGACTGTGGGCTTGGAAATGAGGGAGGGTGTAGCATACTTTGGGGATTTCATTAATAGCTTGGGATTAAGAAATCTCTCTGAGGGAAACAGGGAAAAATAAGTTGGGTTTAAGCTCTCTGTGGTGTTATATGCCATTTTTAAGACTTGATCTTGGAGATTTTGTCCTTGAAAGCTTGATATTTGTGCTTTTCCCCTCATTTTCCCAAAGGTCTTACCCATCATTTCAGTCAGAATCATACTTCCTAGTTTGTTTTTCAACTAAAATTCTTTGGGACCCTAGAAAAATTCCCAAAGCCTCTAAACTTTTTTCCTCAGGAAATATAACTGTTTTCATCTTTACTATTCACTTGCCAAGTGGCTCTGTATTATTGTCTTAATGCTTTCTACCTTATTACTAGCTGTTTTTCAGCAGTATATCATCATAGGTGGGCCAATTCATACTAACTTATTGGAGTTTGAAATTTAATAATTCAAAAACATTCTTGAACTAACAAAGTGGAATTATATGGGACCAAATTGGGGTCTTAATTAGTAATAAACAGCTTAAAATCACTAAGATTATTTCCTTGGGTAAAAGAGATTTAGGCCTGAAATATACATATGAGTTCTTTCAGAGAAAATTAATCTTGTGGAAACCAGGCTCATTGAATAATTGAGAATCCAGAGATTTGGGATATTTATTGAATGCCAGAAAATTTAGCAGATACCATATTTTTCAACCTTTTTTTTTTTTTTTTTTTTTTTTTTTTTTTTGGTTTTTCGAGGTAGTGTCTGACTCTAGCTCAAGCTGATCTGGAATTCACTGTGTAGTCTCAGGGTGGCCTTGAACTCACTGTGATCTTCCTACCTCTGCGTCCTGAGTGCTGGGGTTAAAGGTGTGCACCACGCCCAGTCTCATATTTCATCTATTTTTGATATTTCTGAAATTCAGTGCATTGTGACTTTTACATATTTAAACATTATTAATTTAGCTTCATTCCTAATGTGTTTAAATAGCCATTTTAGCTTCTCTTAATCTAACAAAGTTTGTCTAAACCTTAAAAAATAGCCACTGTATTGAAGAGAATACTGAAATTTTAAATATTGAGGTTTTACATATATATTAAGTTCTTGTCATACTTTAAGAGTCAGCTAGAATTATGTATAATGTGGCTACAGCTATGGAACTATCTGTGTAAACTGCCTACTAGAGCTTTCAAAAATGTTAATACAAAAATATGTCCAATCTGAAAAATAATGTGGCTAACATTAACTAATTATGGGTCTAAAAAACATGTGCAGTTTTGTGATTGGAGAGATGGCTTAGCAGTTAAGGCGCTTGCCTATTAAGCCAAAAGGACCCATGTTCGATTACCCAGTACCCATGTAAGTAATATGCACAAGGTGGCACATGTGTCTTAAGTTGGTTTGCAGTGGCTAGAGGCCTTGGCGTGCTCATTTTCTCATTCATTCATTAATTCATTCATTCTCTTGCTCTTCAATAAATAAGTAAATAATATATATATATACATTTTGTTTGTTTGTTTTCAAGGTAGGGTCTCACTCTAGTTCAGGCTGACCTGGAATTCACTATGTAGCCTCAGGGTAGCCTCCAAACTCACAGCAATCCTCTTATGTCTGCCTCCTGAGTGCTGGGATTAAAGGTGTGTGCCACCATGCCCAGCTAAAATATATTTTTTAAATGTGCAGTTTTGATGCCAAGCAAAGCCACATGCTGAAGAGTAGGCAGCCAGTGCAGGAAAGGATGAATGCTTATAATTTTCCAACTGAGGCCTTTTCAGTGTATTTTCTTTTTATTCTAGAGAAGGAAAGTTTATTTAATGTGTAAAATACACACAATGGACAGGGTGGGGGAAACGAGATTGTGTTATGATAGGTACAATTGAATGCTTTTTTTTCAGTAGAGCCAGATTCAGTGAGCACAACCAGAGGCATTGTGACAGTGATGAGTGGTTGGCAGCAATCGTAATTTTTATTACCTTATTGCTTTCTTTATTGTTCTAAATCACAAACATATATAACTTCTTCATTAGATGTGTAGAAAACTCAACTGTATAAAACTTACAGAAAAAAAGTGGCCATATTTGAAATTGTTCATCTTTTTCCCTTTCCCCTTGCCTTTCCAGAGGCTCTCCTTACAGAGACTCACCTTTGGGTCATTTTGAAAGCTATGGAGGGACCCCCTTTTTCCAAGCTCAGAAGATGTTTGCTGATGTGCCAGAAAATACAGTAGTACTGGATGAGATGACCCTCAGGCACATGGTCCAGGATTGCACGGCTGTGAAAACTCAGTTACTCAAACTGAAACGTCTGCTGCATCAGGTAAGTATGTAATGAACATTTCTAGCTCTACTGTTGTGAACTGACAAATAAATTGACTTTTTTTTTTTTTTTTTTTTTTGAGGAAAGCCCAACAGACTGGCCTTTTTATTTTTGCAAGGCAGGGTGGAGAATTGGTGCCCCAGTGCCTCCAGCCACTGTAATTGAACTCCAGACATGTGCACCCCCTTGTGTGCGTGTGCGACCTTGTGTACTTGTGTCACTGTACATTTGGATTACGTGGGACTGGAGAGTTGGCATGAGTCCTTAGGCTTAGCAGTTAAGATGCTTGCCTGCAAAGCCATCTCTCCAGCTCTGAATTGACTGTTTTTAAAAATCATTTTATTTATTTATTTATTAGATACAGAGGGAGAGAGAGAATGGGCATGCCAGGGCCTCTAGCCACTGCAAACAAACTCCAGATGCATGTGCCTCTTGCGCATCTGGCTAATGTGGAACCTAGAGAATCAAACCTGGGTTCTTAGACTTTGCAGGCAAGCACCTTAACCACTAAGCCATCTCTCTAGCCCTGAATTGACTTTTTAAAAAATAAAGTCATATGGGTTTCTAACATCTGTTCAGATTTCTTTAGAAATTTGACCTGTAAATAATATATGCCCTGGACTCACTCTTCAACACTGTAGTAAAAAGGAGGGAAAAATAGAAGTCTAGTCTTAGCATTTATGAGCTGAGGTATTTAGAAAGTCAGTCTTTTTGTTCCTGATTCTGTTTTTTTGTTTATTTTGTTTTTTTCAAGGTAGAGTCTCATTTATACACTAGCTAGGCTTACCTTGGACTCAGGCTAGGCTCCTACCTCAACGTCTGAAGTGCTGGGATTAAAGGTGTGCACTGCCATGCCCGGCCTGATTCATTTATTCCTTTATTCCTTTATTCCTTTATTTATTTGTATTTAATAAGGGGGGGGGGACTGGCATGCCAGTGCCTCGAGCCACTCCAGTCGAACTCCAGAAGTGTGCACCATGTTGTGTGCATGCGTGACCTTGAGCACTTACCTTGTGCGTCTGGCCTAGGTGGATTCCGGACAATTGAACATGGGTCCTTAGGCTTCATAGGCAAGTGCCTTAACTAATAAGCTATCTGTCCAGCCCCTGATTCATTTTTATAATACCCTACCTTGAAAGTCATTGAGAAAATTTCAAAATTTTAGTTAGAAATAGTAGGCAGTTAGTAACCAATGGCTACTATAACTTCAGCTAACTAGGAAATAAGAAAGAACAGATTTTTAATTCCATGAAGTAATCATTAAATTTAAGTTTTGTTTGAGACTCTAAAGTTTAGTCTTTCCCAGTCCTCTTACATCTTTTGAGAAAGTCTAGATTGATAGCAAACATGTGGCTTTTCCAAAGTCACAGGTTGAGCTGATTGTTGGAACTTGTTTTGTATAAGTGTGTAGTGTTCACAGACAAGGTCACATGCTTTGCAGAGAGCCCAAGTACTGAGTATGAATTGTAAACAGCCACAGTATCATTTTTAAGCCAGTGTGTATTTTATATACTAGCCAAATTTGACTTAAAACAAACAATGGTTGAGAGAGCACAGCTCATCTTTTCTCTGCTCTCACTTTCCTTGGTGTGGCAAGCTTTAGCTCACACGAACAGGGTTGAGTCTTGGAATTCCTGGTGGCCATCCAAGTCAGTCGTTGTGTTTGCCTAATAAAGACAAGCTGAAGTAAAATATGGTGTAGATATTCAGTTACTTTATAAAATGTTTCCTAGTCCTTGAGGAGGAGAGTTTATTTTTATAATTTTTGTCATATTAGTGGCTATTGAATACTTTTATTTTATATTTTGAGAAAAATTCTATTGTGTTTTTTAAAAATTATTTATTTATATGAGAGAGAGGAGAAAGGGACAGATAGAGAATGGGCGCTCCAGGGCCTCAAGCTACCACAAACAAACTCCAGATGCATGTGCCACTTTGTACCTTTGGTGTCACATGGATACTGGGGAACTGAACTCAGGTTCTTAGGCTTTGTAAGCAAGCACTTTAACTGCTGAGCCATCTCTCCAGCTCTGAATGCTATTTTTTTTTTTTTTTTTTTTGTATTTCAAAATAGGGTCTCGCTCTAGCTCAGGCTGACCTGGAATTCACTATGTAGTCTCAGGGTGGCCTTGAACTCATGGGGATCCTCCTACCTCTGCCTCCCGAGTGCTGGGATTAAGGGCGTGCACCACCACGCCCTGCTCTGAATGCTTTTTAAAAGAAAGTTTTCTTGCTAAGGCTGGGAGCAAGATAGTAGAAGATCCTTTGTGGATCTGGGATACTTGAACTCTTCCCAAGTGATCAAAAGATTCAATGAGTGAAACATCCAGACATATTCATTACAGCTTAGTTTAACTACAGCCAGGGGCAGGCTACGTTCTGTAGTGTTTCTGTGCTTGCTGGTCTCGGGAGATTTTCTGGTCAGGAATATGAAAGGAGCAAAGAGTAGGAAAAAGTGGAAATAACATAAATACCTCTTGACACAGTGATTGTACTAGCTCTATCACTTACTCCCCCCACTTTCTTGTGTCTGGGGGTATATTGCCCTGAATCATGAATGTGATTAAGTATCTATTGACAAGATCTATCTTGTAATAATGAGATAAGAACTATAAATGAGGAGAGATTGGATGCATGGATAACCAATGGCCACCACCCTAGAAATAAAGTATTTTTTGAGGTTCTTTAAACCCAAGAACTCAATGTTCTTTCCGTCATCATAGTCTTTGGATTTTTAGTAGTGTACACTGACTGTATGGACTTTTAATTTATGCAATGAAAATAAAATTCTGAGGAGAAAGTTGTAGATTTTATTAAAGATGTCTTTAAAGTTTCCAATTGCAAATAAAAATAAAAAACTGAAGTATCTACGATTTCATATAGCTTGCCTCTTTTAAGGTTTTCCTTTTAATTTTTAGTAAATTGAAAAAAAATCATGTGAAGTATATGAATGGTTTAATGGTTAAGGTATTTGCCTGCGAAGCCTAAAGACCCAGGTTTGATTCCTCAGTACCAACATAAGCTAGCTGCCCAAGATAGTGCATGTGTCTGGAGTTCCTTGTAGTAGCTGGAGGCCCTGGTGCACTTATTTCTCTCTCTCTCTCTCTCTCTCTCTGCCTCTTATTCTCTCTCTCAAATAAATAAGTAAAATATTTAAAAAAGAAAAAAAGCCTAATGAAAAATAACATTGTTGTATTGTGTCACTCCCATCTCAATCAATCTGCCTCCTATACAGGTTATTCTCCAGAGCTTCTCTAGATCTTTCTTTTCTTCTCTAGATAATCATGATAGACTGTTGATGGGCCCAGTATTGTACAGGTCTTAAGAAGGTCGAAACCTGTCTTAAGCTTTCATTTCTTTCATATTATCCTTTTGGGCGATATTTCTGGTATATTTCCCCAGATTTGTATTCCAGCTCTATTTTATATTTTGTTTATTTTTTAAAATTTATTTTATTTGAGATCGACAGGCAGACAGAGAAAGACGCAAAGACAGAGAGAATGGGCACACCAGGGCCTCCAGCCACTGCAAACGAACTCCAGAGGCATGCGCCACCTTGTGCATCTGGCTTACAAGGGTCCTGGGGAATCGAGCCTTGAACTGGGGTCCTTAGGCTTCACAGGCAAGCACTTAACTGCTAAGCCATCTCTACAGGCCCTCTGGTTCTATTTTTATTCAGCTGTTTGTCTTTGCAATCATATCTTCAATTTCCAGTAATTCTTTTTTTGTTGTTGTTTTTGGTTTTTCAAGGTCTCACTCTGGTCCAGGCTGACCTGGAATTTACTATGTATTCTCAGGGTGGCCTTGAACTCACTGTGATCCTCCTACTTCTGCCTCCTGAGGGCTGGGATTAAAGGTGTGTGCCATCACGCCCGGCAAAACTAGGAATTTTTATTCCAATCTGTTGCACAAGTTCTAAGGGTGACCCAGTGGAGAGAAGAGGGAGAAGGCAGCCTCTAACATCCTCCTTACCATCCATCCATCATTCTCCATCCCTTCAGCTAAACCCTGCAATGGATCTGTTCTCTTTTCTTAAACATGCTGGGGATCAAACCCATGGCCTCACACAAGTGCTCTGTCACTAAGCTACATTGCCACCTCTGGAATCTGTTTTATTAAACATTCTTTTTTATGAGTTGACTTGAGCAAAATCCTCCCTCCATACAAAAGTTTAAAAAATGCTAACTATTTTATTTTGCTTTTGACCCACTTTTCACTTTACAGCTCAGGGTTAGTTTACAATTTAAATGGGACTTTTGTGTAGCTCCTATTCCTGCAGCCACAGTGCATGTGTGGGACAAGGACAGCAGTACTAATCTCATTTGATGGTACAAAACTGAAACTTTTTGATTTAATTGTCTTTTAAGGTCACCTCAGTGCATATTATTACTGAGTGCATTTAAACCCAGAGCTTTTGAATTATTTTGTTTAATACCTCAATATTTTATTGCCTAACTAGGATTTTGATACAATTTTAATCCTGATCTGAAGAATATGGGAACATACTAAAAAAAATGTATATAAGTCTAAGATGGTGTCTTGTTTCCCTTCCCTATACTGTGTTCCAAAAACTTGTTCTTGAAGCATCGTGTACATGCAGAAGTGTCTCATCTCAATACATTTTCACAGTCATCTATGTAGTAGCACCCAGCAAGAAGTAGAACATTAGCCAAACAGAAGCTTCTTGTGCTAGATCGTACCATGATTTTCTACTGGTTATCACTGGTTTTCTGAAAGCAATAGGTGTTATTGCTTGGACTTGTACTTTGAAATGAATGATACCATACAATACCTGTATCTGACTTCTTTTGCTTAACATCATATTTATGAGCCATCATTCATTTTATGCATTAATTCTAATTGCTATAGGATATTCCATTGTAAAAGGATCTCCGATGTATTTCATTTGTCCTAGAGTTGGTAGATACGACATAAGGAAGATACCCAGTATTAGTAGGTACTACAGTAAAACTTTGAAAAGTAGTTGCGCATCCCATTGGTTCCCTCTCATCTCTTTTCCCTGCTTCCCCTGTTTGTTTTTGTCATGTTAATCCCATTCATACTTTGTTTTGACCTTGGAGTAGGAAATAAGTCTAAGTTAGAGTAATGGGAAAACATGATTGTTGTGGTCCCCTCTAAGGCCAGCCCAGGAGGGACAAGAGGGTCTCTGCCGAGTTGGGGTGAGCAGCGCGGAATCACGACACAGACTCTGGGAGTTTGGTGAAAGCGGGAAGCGAGCTGCCGCAAACTCGTTTATTGAGGAAGTGCACGTGGATTTTAAGGGGCTTGGCTGGCTAATCATTGTATGGGGTGGTCCCCTTTTTGTGACCAATGACAGCCTGTCTCTGGACAGGTCATCTCGTAGCAGGTTTCTTGCAAGCATGGGACTGTAGCTGTTGTCACGCCAGGCCTGTGCAGAACGCCATGTTCACAGAAGCCACTTCCTGGTTTCTTCTGCCATGTGGTCTGGCTAGGACCAGGCCTGTACTGTGCCATACACATGATGAATTTGTTACTGACCTTTTATTTGGGTTACAAAATATGTGATCCCGGTGATTCATGCCCTATCTTCTTCAGGGTGCTTAGTGATCAAAAGAAAGGAATAGGGCTGGAAAGATGGCTCAGCAATTAAAAGTATTTGCTTGAAAAGCCTGTGAGCCTGAATTTGATTTCCCAGTACCCATGTAAAGCCAGATGCTGAAAGTAGCACATGCATTTGGAGTTTGTACGCACACACACCACATGTGCACTCTCTCTCTTTCATCATCTTTTACTTCTATTATGAGGGTCTTATGAAGGTATTGCTAGGCACTGCAAGGTCATGGATATCAAGGCCAATTTCTGTCTGGACAGTTGCATTGTAAGGAGTCATACCCTTCCTTTGGCTCTTCCATTCTGTCCGCCCCCTCTTCCCCAATGGGCCCTGAGCCTTGGAGGGTGTGACAGACGTTTCAGTGCTGGGCACTCCTCCATCCCTTCTTCTCAACACTATGTTGCCCGTTGGGTCATCCCAGTGGTCATCACCATTTGAAAAGAGAAGCTTCTCTAACCAGAAGTGAGAGTAGCATTAATATGTGAATATGAACAGTAAGTGTAGTGCTTTCAGGGCAGCTTGGTGAGAATAAAATATATATTTAGTTAGAGAAGAGCAGGCTTTCTACCCCTAAGGCTCATGACCTCCCCTGCCATAGACTTTTGCTTAGGGTTTTCCAGTACCAGGTATGTATTCCCTCCCGTAGAGAGGGCCTTCAGTCCATTTATGAAGCAGTTGGTTACCCCATGAGTACACATGCCACTATTGCACCCATTCAGTCATTGGGCCTGTATGGCCAAACTTGAATATTCAGTGTCCCCTGTTTTCACTACTGATGACTTCTGTCTCCCATACGGCTGCATGCAGTGCAGCTATTTCCAGCTTTCAGTTGGCTGGTCTACAGGGAGAAGGTTTTCTGCTCCGCACCAGCTTGCTTTCTCAGTGACCTTGCCTCTCAGGCAAGAGATGTCTTCAGCAATAGGGTCTTACTATCTGTTTCTCAAGGGAAACCAAGGGCTTTGGCAAAAGCCTTTAATGTTTTGGAGGCTAAACATGACCTCCTTGGCCAACAACTCACTGGAAGGTATCCCATCCCAGGTACTGAAAATTTTCTAGTAACAGTCTAAAGCTTCGAGATGTGCCCTTATTCAAAAAAGTAATTTTACATATGTCTTATTCATAATATCTTGAGTTTAGATTGACCCTCCCCCCGCCCTTTTTGTATGCAGTCTCTTCTCATGGCCTCGCTTAGGCCATTCCCCTCCCTGTAATCAGTTCTTCTACTTACATATGTGCATTACCATACACTTAAGTCCTTCCCTTTCCTCCCTCCCTTATAGCCTTTTACCAGCTTACTGGTTACTGGTATCTATTTTTGGTTCCACTTCACACACAAGTCTATACATTTGTAGATAGGATCCACATATGAGAGAGAACATGTGATGTTTGGCTTTCTGAGCCTGGGTTACCTCACTTAGTATAATCCTTTCCAGATCCATCCATTTCCCTGAAAATTTCATAATTTCATTTTTCTTTACCACTGAATAGAACTCCATTGTGTAAATGTACCACATCTTTATTATCCATTCATCTGTGGAGGGACATCTAGGCTGCTTCCATTTCCTAGCTATTGTGAATAGAGCAGCAATAAACATGGTTGTGCAAGTATCTCTAAGGTGGTGAGAAGAGTCCTTCGGATATACGCCTAGGAGTACTATAGATGGATCATATGGTAAATCTATTTTTAGCTGTCTCAAGACCTCCACACTGATTTCCACAATGGCTGTACCAGCTTACATTCCCACCAACAGTGTAGAAGTGTTCCTGTTTTTCCGCATCCACACCAACACTTATTGTCATTTGTTTTCTCGATGGTAGCCATTCTGACAGGAGTATAATGGAATTCAAAGTGGTTTTAATTTTGCATTTCCCTGATGGCTAAGGATGTGGAACACTTTTTTAGATGTTTATATGCCATCTGTATTTCTTCTTCTGAGAACTCTCTATTTAGTTCCATAGCCCATTTTTTTAACTGGGTTGTTTGAATTCTTATTATTCTGTTTTTTAACTTCTTTGTATATTCTGGATATTAATCCTCTGTCAGATGTATAGCTGGCAAAGATTTTCTCCCATTCTGTAGGATGTCTTTTTGCTCTATTCACAGTGTCCTTTGCTGTACAAAAGCTTTGTAATTTTATGAGGTCCCAGTGGTTGATTAGTGGTTTTATTCCCTGAGCAATTGGGGTTATATTCAGAAAGTCCTTGCCTATGCCAATATGTTGAAGGATTTCCCCTACCTTTTCCTCTAGCAGTTTCAGAGTTTCAGGTCTGATATTAAGGTCCCTGATCCATTTGGAGTTGACTTTTGTGCATGGAGAGAGACAAGGATCTATTTTTATCCTTTTACATACAGATGTCCAGTTTTCCCAGCACCACTTGTTAAAGAGGCTATCTTTTCTCCAATGGATATTTTTGGCATTTTTGTCAAAAATCAGGTGGCTGTAGCTGCCTGGATTAATATTTGGGTCTTCTATTCTGTTCCATTGATCAACCTGTCTCTCCTTGTGCCAGTACCATGCTGTTTTTGTTACTGTGGCTTTGTAATATAACTTAAAATCGGGTATGGTAATACCACCAGCCTGATTTTTGTGGCGCAAAATTGTTTTGGCTATTCGAGGTTTTTTTGTGTTTCCAGATGAATTTTAGGATTGTTTTTTCTATTTCTGTGAAGAATGCTGTTGGGATTTTAATGGGGATCTCATTAAATGTGCAGATTGCTTTTGGTAAGATTGACATTTTCACAATATTGATTCTTCCAATCCAGGAGCATGGGATGTCTTTCCATTTCCTTGTGTCTTCTGTAATTTGTCACTCGAATTTTTTAAAGTTCTCATTGTAGAGATCCTTCACTTCCTTGGTTAAGTTTACTCCAAGGTATTTTATTTTTTTTTGAGGCAATTGTGAATGGGAGAGATTCCCTGATTTCATCCTCTGCAGGTTTGTTGTTAGTGTATAGAAAAGCTGCTGATTTCTGTGTGTTTATTTTGTATCCTGCTACATTGCTAAAGGTGTTTATCAGCTCTAACAGTTTGTGGGTAGAGTCTTTAGGGTCTGTTATGTATAGGATCATATCATCTACAAATAATGATACTTTGATCTCTTCCCTTCCGATTTGTATCCCTTTTATAAGTGTCTCTTGCCTTATTGCTATGGCTAAGACTTCCAGGACTATATTAAATAGTAGTGGGGAAAGTGGACACCCTTGTCTTGTTCCTGAATTTAGAGGAAATGCTTCAAGTTTTTCCCCATTTAGTATTATGTTGGCTGTAGGTTTGTCATAAATAGCTTTTATTATGTTGAGATATGTTCCTTCTATTCCCAGTTTCTGTAATACTTTCACCATGAAGGGGTGTTGGATTTTGTCAAATGCCTTTTCTGCATCTATTGAGATGACCATGTGATTTTTGTCCTTCAGACCATTTATATGGTGTATTACATTTATGGATTTGTGTATGTTGAACCATCCCTACATCTTTGGAATAAAGCCTACTTGGTCAGGGTGAATAATCTTTCTGATATATTCTTGTCTTCTCTTTGCTAGTATTTTGTTGAGAATTTTTTCATCTATGTTCATGAGGGAGATTGGTCTGTAATTTTCTTTCTTTTTTTTTTTTTTGATCTATCTTTGTCTGGTTTGGTTATCAGGGTGATGCTGGCTTCATGGAAGGATTTTGGTAGAATTCCTTCCTTTTCTATTTTATGGAAAAGTTTGAGAAGCATTGGTGTTAGTTCTTCCAGGAATGTGTGGTAAAATTCAGCAGTGAATCCATCTGGGCCTGAACTTTTTTTAGTTGGGAGACTTTTTATAACTGCTTGGATCTCTGTAGTTGTTATAGGTCTATTTAAGTGCTTTGTCTCATCTTGATTTAAATTTGGTAGGTCATATGAATCAAGGAAATCATCCATTTCTTTCATGTTTTCAAACTTAGAGGCATATATATTCTTAAAGTATGTCCGTATGATTTTCTGAATTTCTTTGGTATCTGTTGTGATGTTGCCTTTTTCATCTCTAATTTTGTCAATTTTTGTCTCTTCTCTCTTTCTTTTGGTCAGATTTGCTAAGGATTTATTAATCTTGTTTATCCTTTCAAAGAACCAGCTCTTCGTTTCATTGATTTTTCTGATTGTTTTTTTGGTTTCCATTTTGTTAATTTCTGCCCTAACCTTTATTATTTCTTCCTGTCTACTGATTTTTGGTTTGCCTTGTTCTTCTCTTTCCAAGGCCTTAAGGTGAAGCATTAAATTGTTTAGTTGTGAACTCTCTAATTTCTTAATATAGGCACTTAGAGCTATAAATTTCACTCGTAGTACTGCCTTCATTGTGTCCCAAAGGTTTTAGTATGTTGTATTCTCATCATCATTTGATTCTATGAATTTTTTGATTTCCTTTTTAATTTCTTCAATGACCCATGTATCATTCAATAATGTACTGTTTAGTCTCCATGAATTTCTGTATGCTCTGTAGTTTTTCTTGTTGATTTGCAGTTTAATCCCATTGTGGTCAGATAGCATACAAGGAAGTATTTCAATTCTCCTGTATTTGTTAAGATTTGATTTGTGTCCTAGTATATGGTCTATTTTAGAGAATGTCCCATGTGCTGCTGAGAAAAATGTATATTCTGCAGCATTTGGATGGAATGTTCTGTACATATCTGTTAGGTCCATTTGTTCCATGATATCATTTAATGCAGGTGTCTCTCTGTTTATTTTTTGTTGGGTAGACCTGTCAAGTGATGAGAGTGGGGTATTGAAGTCACCCACTACTATTGTGTTAGGAGATATCTCTGACCTTATTTCTAATAGCGTTTGTTTGATGAAATTAGAGCCCCCATGTTAGGAGCATATATGTTTAGGATTGTAATGTTGGAGTGGTCCTTTAATCAGTATAAAGTGACCTTCTTTATCTTTCCTCACAAATGTTGGATTGAAGTCTATCTTGTCAGAAATTGAGATAGCAACCCCTGCTTGTTTCCTAGGACCATTTGCTTGAAATACCATTTTCCAACCTTTCACCCTAAAAAGGTTTCTATTTTTTATTGAGAGATGAGTTTCCTGGAGGCAACAGATGGTAGGATCCTGCTTTTTAATCCAGTCTGCAAGTCTGTGTCTTTTGATTGGGGCATCAAGGCCATTGATATTAAGAGTTATTATTGAAATATACGTATTTATTCTTACCATTCTTCTTATTTTTTAGTTCTTCCTGTTTTCCCTTACTCACACTTGTTTTAACTGTTATTTGAGTATGGTTTATTTTTTCCTATTTCCTGTTGTGTGTGTTTTGCTTTTTCTTTAGCGTGAATGATTCCTGCGAGTATTTTCTGTAGAGCTGGTTTAGTTGCCATAAATTCCTTTAGCCTGTCTTTGTTGTGGAATGTCCTTATTTCTCCATCTATTTGGATAGATAGCTTTGCAGGATAAAGTAATCTTGGTTGACAGTTTTTATCTTTCAGAACTTGGAACACTTCACTCCAGGCCCTTCTGGCTTTTAAAGTTTGTGTTGAGTAATCTGCTGTGATTCTGATGGACTTGCCTTTGTAGGTCACTTGCTTTTTCTCTTTAGCTGCTTTCCATATATTTTCTTTGGTTTGTATGTTTGGTAGTTTAATTATAATATGGTGGGGAGAGGTTCTTTCCAGGTTTTGTCTGTTTGGTGTTCTAAAGGCTTCCTGTATATGCATTGGCATCTCTTTCCCAATTTGGGGGGAGTTTTCCTCTATGATTTTGTTGAAAACACCTACTTATGCCTTTGGAGTGAAATTCTTCTCCTTCTACTATCCCTTGAATTCTTATGTTTGATCTTTTCATAGTGTCCTGAATATCTTGAAATTCCCATTCATACCTTCCTATTATTTTGTCTTTCTCTTTGTTGAACTGTATTAGATCAGCTACTTGGTCTTCTAGTTTAGATATTCTGTTCTCTCCTTCATCCATTCTACTAGAGAGATTTTCTATAGAGTTTTTTATTTCACTGATTGTGTTTTTTATTGCTAGCATTTCTGACTGGGTTTTCTTTATTATTTCTATTTCCGTATTTATGTCTAGTATTGACCTCCTTATTTCATCAAATTGGTTTTCTGTGTGTTCTTTGAATCCTTTGATTTCTTCTTTGAGGTCTTTGAACCCTTTCATTTCCTGTTTGAGTTCTTTGAACATATTTATAATAATTCTTTTGAAATCTTTCTCGGGCATTTCCTCTAAGTCAGCCTCACTGAAGGTCATTTCTGATATATTAATACTTTTTGGTAGATTTATATTGTCTTGATTTTTTTGTGTTTCTTGTATTGTAATGTAGAGATATTAACATCTTGGAATAATTTAATGCTTGGGTTTTCTAATAATCTGCAGTAATATTAGATGTATCAATCAATCTGATATTATATATCTTTAGGTTAGGAGTTTAAGGTGCTAAGTGTGGCTCTTAAGGCTCTCAGAGTAATCACAGAAGTGGCCCTAGGTGTTGGGTTTGCCTGCTATGAGAGTATCAAGTGGGGTGAATGGAACAGAATACAGTCAAATTCTAAAAATTTAACTCAACAATGTACCCATTCAATGAAATACAGCACAGAGTATTTGTGCAAAAGCAGGTATTATGACAAACAGATCCTCTTAACAAAGTCACAGTCCCTAAGGATGAGTGTTACCCCACACCCTTAATCCTGTCAACTGGGAGGCTAAGATTTCTGGTCTGTAGAGGGTTCCAAGGTTAGCTTGTGATCAAGTGAGACCCTTCCCCAATGAATGACAGATGAGGAAACAAAGGTACTATAAATCAGGAAGCAACAAATGAGCAGCCCAAAATAAAGCTTATTTAGGAATGTCAGATCTGACCATCCATCAGGTTTAACATAGAATGTACCATGACATGGAAGGTACAATTCGGTCTTCCCAATGCAAGCCCATACACCGGGCTTATTTGGTGGGTACTTACCTGGTGTAATCCAAGTTACCTTTTGGAACAGGTTTAATCACAGCTATGCTGCACAGCTGCTTGAGTCCTTTGCTGTGTTGTGGGCTCAGGAAGGCCGACTGCATCTGTGGGTCACTGCTTTCGCCGTGCCAGATGCTGGGTAGTTGAGCTTTCTTCCCCAGGTCTCTGGTGCTTGCTGGCACTTGCGCTGGCGGTAGGGTAGTGGAGGCTGTGGATGGAGGCTGTAGTCCATCTGCTCGTCCATGCGATCCTCTTCCTCACAAACTGCTGTGTTGGTCTCTGCCGTCCTCTTCCATGTTTCTTGAGTTTGTGAGGAGGCAGTGTGAGTGGAAAATCCCCTCACCTGGCTTTAAAGTCCTGTGGCCCAGATGGAGCCTGGGGGCTGCTGCCGCTTCTGCCCGCTTCTGTGGGCTCCAGACATTCTGGATCTCTCCTACTTCTCTGCTGTGGTTGATAGTTTACTATACACCTCACTTTTTAGTAGAAGAGTATTTTGCTGGGGTTTGTTTTGCTTTTTTCCCCTACCCTGTTTTGGCATGGTTCCTATGTCGCCATCTTAACCGGAAGTCTTCTATTCTATTTTTTAATAATTTTTTAGAATGTGTTAGTGAGAAGAGTAGTAATATGTTGCATTTTTTAATCTTTTTTAAGAATTTTAATTTTATTTATTTGAGAGAGAGAGGGAGAGAGAGAGAAAGAGAGAGGACAGAATGAACATGCCAGGGCTTTCAGCCAGATGCATGTGCCACCTTGTGCATATGGCTTAATGAGTCCTGAGAAATCGAACTTAGGTCTTTTGGCTTTGCAGGCATATGTCTTAACTGCTAAGCCATCTCTACAGCCTTCTAGTCTATTTTTTTTATTAGTTACTTTTTTTTATTGACAACTTCCTTAATTGTAGACAATACCCCATGGTACTTCACCCCTCCCCCACTTTCCCCTTTGAAACTCCACTTCCATCATATACCCTCCCCCTCTCAATCAGTCTCTCTTTTCATTTTGATGTCATGATCTTTTCCTTTTAATATGATGGTCTTGTGTAGGTAGTGTCAGGCACTGTGAGGTCATGGATATCCAGGTCATTTTGTGACTGGAGGAACACATTGTAAAAGTCCTACTTTGGCTCTGACATTCTTTCTGCCCCCTCTTCTGCAATGGACCCTGAGCCTTGGAAGGTGTGTTAGAGATGTTTCAGTGCTGAGCACTCCTCTGTCCCTTCTTCTCAGGACCATGGTGCCTTCTGAGTCATCCCAAGGTCACCACCATCTGAAAAGAGAAGCTTCTCTAACCAAAAGTGAGAGTAGCAATAATATATGGGTATGGACATTAAGAGAAGTGCTTAGTGGGCAGTTTGTTGAGCATAGTATATACATTTAGCCAGACACCAGCAGACGTTACACCCCTAGGGCTCATGACTACCCCTGTTGTAGGTTTTCAGTATCAGGGATGTATTCCCTCCCATGGAGCAGGCATCCAGTCCACTAAAAGAGCAGTTGGTTTCCCTCATAACAGACATGCCACTATTGCACCCATTGGCTCATTTGGCCTGGCTGGCCAAATTTAAAGCTTGCAGTGTTTACTGTTGAGTATCTTCACTGGTGTTTTCTCTCTCCCATTGAACTGCATGCAGCATAGCTTTTTCCAGCTGTCAGCTGGTCCACATGGAGGAAGATTTCAGCTCAGCTCCAGCAGGATTTCTTAGTGACCTTGCAGCCCAAGTATGTGGAATCTTCAGAAATTGTGTCTTACCATGTATTCCTGGTGGGAAACCAAGGGCCTCAGTAATGGCCTATAATGTTTTGGGGGTGTCTGTGAGCTCCCTGGCCAACAACTCACTGGAAGGTATCCCATTCCTGGCACTGAAAATTTTCTAGTAACAGTCTATTCTTTCTGAGTGTTCCATTGTCCAGAAAAGTAGGCTTCCATATGACTTTTTAATATCCTCTTAGATTTTGATTAGCCCTCCCTCCACCTTTCCTTACTCAGTCTCTTCCCCTGACCTCACTTAGGCCTTCTCACCCCCATTAATCTGTTCTATTTACATATATACAATACTATCCTATTAAGTCCACCCCCCCTTTCTAGTCCCTTTATATCCTCTTTCTAGCTTACTGGCTTCTGCTACTGAGTTTTATTCCTACTGACATAGAAGTCCAATAATTTGTAACTAGGATCCACATATGATCAAGAACATGTGATATTTGGCTTTCTGGTCCTGGGCTACCTCACTAAGTATAATCCTTTCCAGACCCATCCATTTTCTAGCAAATTTCATAACTCCATTTTTCTTTACTGCTAAGTAGAACTCCATTGTGTAAATTGCCACATTTTCATTTTCCATTCGTCAGTTGAGGGACATCTAGTCTGGTTCCATTTCCTAGCTGTTGTGAATAGAGTGGCAATAAACATGGTCAAGCAAGTATCTCTAAGGTAGTGAGATGAGTCCTTAGGATATATGCCTAGGAGTGGTATAGCTGGGTCATATGGTAGACCTAATTTTAGCTGTCTCAGGAACTTCTACACTGATTTCCACAATGGCTGGCCCAGATTGCATTCCCACCAACAGTGTAGAAGGGTTACTCTTTTTCTGCATCCTCGCGAGCGTTTATGGTCATTTGTTTTCATGATGGTAGCCAATCTGACAGGAGTGAGATGGAATCTCAAGGTAGTTTTAATCTGCATTTCCCTGATGACTATGGGTGTAGAACTAGGGATGTATAAACATAGATGTTTATAGGCCATCTGTATTTCTTCTTCCTCTCTATTTAGTTCCATAGCCCTTTTTGTTTGTTTGTTTGTTTTACGAGGTAGGGTCTCACTCTAGGCCAGGCTGACCTGGATTTCACTATGTAGTCTCAGGGTAGCCTCAAACTCATGGTGATCTTCCCACCTGTGGTAGTTTGAATATATGCCCCCCAATATATTCAGTGTTTTACTAGTTTTACTTTGCATCTGCAATCACCTTGCTAGAGGCAATGTCACTGGGGGGCCCGGTCTTAAGGTGTGGTGATGGTTTGAGACTCCATTGTAAAGATATGCAAATATGCCTAGCAGGAGTTCCTGAAGTGTGCTGTGTGACCTTTTGGCTGTAGTTTTGCTCTGTGTGCTGTGGTGGCTGGTTGGCTTTCTCTCTCTGTTTGGCCCTGTGAAGAGCAGGCCGCTTTTCCTGCCTTTATGGAACTTCCCCTGGATCTGTAACCTTCAATAAATAATATCCCTTCCTCCATAACTGTGCCTGGTCTGAAAGTTCATCTCAGCGAACCTGAAGCTGTCTGCAACACCACCTCTGCCCCCCCAGCATAGCCCATTTTTTAAATTGGGTTGTTTTATTTTTTATTATTGAATTTTTTGAGTTCTTTGTATATCCTAGATATTAATCCTCTGTCAGATGTACAGCTTCCAAAGATTTTCTCCCATTCTGTAGGTTGCCTCTTTGCTCCATTCACAGTGTCCTTAGCTGTACAAAAGCTTTGCAATTTCATGAGATCTCAGCAGTTGACCTGTGGCTTTATTTCCTGAGCAGTTGGGATTATATTCAGAAAGTCTTTGCCAAGACCAACATGTTGAATGGTTTCCCATACTTTTTCCTCTAGCAGTTTCAGAGTTTCAGGTCTGATATTAAGGTCTTTGATCCATTTGGACTTAATTCTTGTGCACGGAGGGAGATAAGGATATATTTTCATCCTTCTACAGATACATATCCAGTTTTCCCAGCACCATTTGCTGAAAAGGCTATCTTTTCTCCAATAGGTATTATTGGCATTTTTGTCAAAGATCAGGTAGCTATAGCTACCCAGACTTACATCAGGGTCCTCTATTCTGTTCCATTGATCTACATGTCTGTTTTTGTGCCAGTGCCATGCTGTTTTTGTTACTATGGCTCTGTAATATAGGTTAAGATCAGGTATGGTGATACCACCAGCCTTGTTTTCTTGCTCAAAATTGTTTTAGATATTTGAGTTTTTTTTCTGTTTCCAAATGAATTTTTGGATTGTTTTTTCTATTTCCATGAAGAATGCCATTGGAATTTTTATGGGGTGTAGCAGACAGCTCCAGGTTCTCTCAGATGAACTTCCAAACCAGGCACAGTTATGGAGGAAGTGATGTTTATTTTAGCTTACAGGTTCAGGGGAAGTTCTCTAATGGTAGAAGAAACTGGCCTGCTCTTACAGGACCAAACACAGAGAGCAAAGCCATAAGCCAAAAGCCACACAGCACTGCACACACTTCAGGAACTCCAACTAGACACACTTTGCATATCTTTAGATTGAAATCCTAAACCTACCACCACACCTTAAGATTCACCCAGAGACACTGCCTCTAGCAAGGTGGCTGCAGATGCAAACGACAAACTAATAAAACACTGACTATATTGGGGGCCATCTATTCAAACTACCACATGGGGATTGCATTAAATGTGTAGGTTGCTTTTTGTAAGATTGCCATTTTCACAATATTTATTCTTCCAATCCAAGAACAAGGGATGTCTTTCCATTTCCTAGTGTCTTCTACAATGTCTTGCTTGAGTGTTTTAAAGTTTTCATTGTAGAGATTCTTCACTTCTTTGATTAGGTTTATCACAAGGTACTTTATTTATTTATTTATTTTGATGCAAGTGTGAATGGGAGTGATTTTCTGATTTCATCCTCTGTCTTTTTGTTGTTAACATATAGGAAGGCTACTGATTTCTGTGTGTTTATTTTGTATCCTGCTACATGGCTACAGGTGTTTATCAGCTCTAACTGTTTGATGGTAGAGTCTTTAGGGTCCTTTGTGTATAGAATCATATCATCTGCAAATAATAATAACTTGATCTCTTCCCTTCCAATTTGTATCCATTTTATGTGTGTCTCTTGCCTTATTGCTATGGCTAAGACTTCCAGTACTATATTAAATAAAAGTGGGGCCAGTGGACACCTTTGTCTTTGCCTGATTTTAGTGGTCAAGCTTCAAGTTTTTCTCCATTTAGTATTATGTTGGCTGTGGGTTTGTCATAAATAGCCTTTATTATGTTGAGATATGTTCCTTCTATCCCCAGTCTCTGCAGGACTTTTATTATAAGGGATATTGGATTTTGTCAGATGCTTTTTCTGCATCTAATGAGATGATCATGTGATTTTTGTCCTTCAGTCCATTTATATAATATATTACATTTATCAATTTCTGTATGTTGAACCATACCTGCATCTCTGGAATAAAGCCTACTTGGTCACAGTGAATGATCTTTCTGATATATTCTTGTATTCTGTTTGCCAGTATTTTGTTGAGAATTTTTACATCTATGTTCATGAGGGAGATTGGTCTGTAATTTTCCTTTTTTGTTCTATCTTTTGTCTGGTTTTGGGATCAGGGTGATGCTGGCTTCGTAGAAGGAGTTCGGTAGGATTCCTTCCTCTTCTATATTATGGAAAAGTTTAAGAAGCATTGGTGTTAGGTCTGGTAAAATTCAGCAGTGAATCCATCTGGGCCTGGACTTTTTTTAGTTGGGAGATGTTTTTATAACTGCTTGGATCTCCATACTTGTTATAGGTCTATTTAAGTGGTTAATCTCATCTTGATTTAATTTAGGTAGGCCATATAATCAATGAAATCATCCATTTCTTTCAGATTTTCAAACATAGTAGAGTATATGTTCTTATAGCATATCCCTAAGGTTTTTTTTTTTTTTAATTTCTCTGGTATCTGTTGTGATGGTGCCTTTTTCATCTCTAATTTTATTAATTTGTGTCTCTTATCTCTTTTGGTCTTATTTGCTAAGGGTTTATCAATCTTGTTGTCCTTTCAAAGAACCAACCTTTGTTTCATTGATTTTTTGTTTTTTTTTTTTTTTTTGGTTTCTATTTCATTAATTTCTGCCCTAATATTTTATCCTTTCTTTCGGTCTGCTGATTTTTGGTTTGCCTTGTTCTTCTTTCTCCAGTGACTTAAGGTGAAGCATTAAGTTGTTTATTTGCAACCTTTCTACTTTTTTAACATAGGCACTTAAAGCTATAAGTTTCTCTTTTAGGCTTTCTTCCTTGTGTCTCAAAGGTTTTGGTATGTTGTGTTTTCATTATCATTTGACTCCATGAAGTTTTTGATTTCCTCATTGACTCATTCATCATTTAGTAGTGTATTGTTTATTTCCATGATTTTGTGTATGCTCTATAGCTTTTCTTGCTATTGATTTGTATTTTGATCCTATTGTGATCAGATAGAGTACAAGAAATTATTTCAGTTTTCCTATATTTGTTAAGATTTGCTTTGTGTCCTATATATGGTCTATTTTAGTGAATCTTCCATATGCTGGTGAAAAGAATGTGTATTCTGCAGCATTTGGATGAAATGTCCTGTATATATCTGTTAGGTCCATTTGTTCCATGACTTCATTTAATCCAGAAGCATCTCTGTTTATTTTTTGCCAGGATGACCTGTCAATTGGTAGAGTGGTGTGTTGAAGTCACCCACTAGAAGTGTGTTTGGTGTTATCTGTGACCTTACTTCTAATAGCATTTGTTTGATGAAATTGGGAGCCCCCGTGTTAGGTGCATTTATATTTAGGATAGTAATGTCCTTCTGTTGGAGTGTTCCTTTAACCAATATAAAGTGACCTTCCTCATCTTTCCTAACTAATGTTGGTCTGATGTCTACCCTGTCAGATATTAGGATAGTGACCCCTGCTTGTTTTTCTTGGCCCATTTACTTGAAACATCATTTTCCAACCTTTCACCCTAAGATTAGTTTCTTGGAGGCAACAAATTGAAGGATCCTGCTTTTTAACCCAGTCTGCAAACCTGTGTCTTCTGGTTGGGGCACTGAGGCCGTTGATATTGAGTTATTATTGAAAGGTGTTTATTTATTTTTGCCATTTTTCTTGTTTTGTAGTTCTTCTGTTATCACCTTTGCTGTCTTGTAGTAAGTAGTATTTGAGTATGGTTTGTTTTGCCAAGGTTCCTTATATATGTGCTTTTCTTTCTCTTCAGCATGGAGGATCCTTTCAAGTATTTTCTGTAGACCTGGTTTTGTCTTCAAATATTCCTTTAGCCTACTTTTGTTGTGGAATGTCCTTATTCCTCCGTCTATTTGAATGGATAGCTTTGCAGTATAAATTAACCTTGGTTGACAGTTGTTATCTTTCAGAACTTGGAATACATCACTCCAAGCCCTCTGGGTTTTCAAGTTTGTGTTGAGTAATCTGCTGTGATCCTGATAGGCTCGCCTCTAAGTGACTTGAATTTTCTGTCTAGCTGTTTTTAATATATTTTCTTTGGTTTGTATGTTTGGTAGTTTAATTATAATATGGCAAGGAGAGTTTCTTTCCAGGTGTTGTCTGTTTGGTGTTCTAAAGGCTTCCTGTATCTGCATTGGCATCTCTCTCCCAAGTTGGGGAAAGTTTTCTTCTATGATTTTGTTGAAAACACCTACTATGCTTTTGGAGTGAAATTTTTCTTTCTACTATACCCTGAATTCTTATGTTTGATCTTTCATAGTGTTCCGAATATATTGAAATTCCTATTCATACCTTCTTAGTAGTTTGTCTTTCTCTTTGTTGGACTGTATTAAATCTGTCACCTGGTCTTCTAGTTTAGATATTCTGTTCTCTCCTTCATCCATTCTACTGGAGAAATTTTCTGCAGAGCTTTTTATTTCACTGACGGTGTTCTTCCTTGCTAGTATTTGGGTTTTGCTTTATTATTTCTATTTCCTTATTTATGTTCTGTATTGACCTCCTTATTTCATTAAATTGGTTTCCTGTGTGTTCTTAGATTCCTTTGATTTCCTCTTTGAGGTCTTTAAACATACTTATAATCATCCTTCTTTTGAAATCTTTCTCAGGCATTTCCTCTATCTAAATTAGTCTCACTGAAGGTCATTTCTGATGTATTAATACTTTTTGGTGGATTTATATTGTCTTGATTTTTTTTCTGTTACTTGTATTATAATGTAGAGATTTTTTGCATCTTGGATTAATTTAATGCTTGTGTTTTCTAATTATCTGCAGTATTGTTAGATGTATCAATCGATATGATGTTATATATCTTCAGGGTAGGAGCTTAAGGTGCTAGGTGTGGCTCTTAAGACTCTCAGAGTAATCACAAAAGTGACCCTAGATGTTGGCTTTGCCTGTTATGAGAGTATTCAGGTAGGCTAGTGGTGCAAAATACAGACAAATTCTAAATTTTAACTAAACAATGTACACATTCATTGAAAAACAGCACAGAGTATTTATGCAAAAGTAGGTATTATGACAAATAGATCCTCTAACAAAGTCACAGTCTCTAAAGATGTGTGATGCCCCACACCCTTAATCCTGTGAACTGGGAGGCTAAGATTTCTGGCCTGTAGAGGGTTCCAAGGTCAGCTTGTGATTGAGTGAGACCCTTCCCCAACAAACGACATAAGAGGAAACAAAGGCACTGTAAATCAGGAAGCAACAAATGACAAGCCCAAAATATAGCTTATTTAAGAATGGCAAATACGACCATCTATCAGATTTAACATATAATTTACCCTGACGTGGATGGTGCAATCATCCCTTCTGATGCAAGCCTATATACCAGGCTTGTTTGGTAGGTACTGTCCTGGTGTAATCCCAGTTACCTTTTGGGATGGCTTTGGTTTCAGCTATGCTGCATGGATACTTGGATCCCTCTTTGCTGTGCTGTGGTAGGCTGGCTGGATCTGTGGGTCACTGCTCTGATCATGCAGGGTGCTGTGTAGGTGAGCTCCATTCTCCAGGTCTCTGGTGCTTGCTGGCACTTGTGCTGGCAGTGGTGGAGGAGAGGCTATGGATGGTGGCTGAAGTCCTCCTGCTGATCCTTACGATCCTCTTCCTCACAAACCACTCCTTTGGTCTCTGCCTTATTCCTATGTTTCTTGAGTTTGCAAGCAGGCCGGTGAGAGTGGAAAATTCCCTCACCTGGCTTTAAGCTCCTGCGGCTCAGGCCGACCCTAGCGGCTATGGCTGTGTGAAACTGGTGCTACCACTGCTGGGGCCGCTTCTGCCTGCTTATGTGGGCTCTAGACACTCAGGCTCTCTCCTACTTCTCTGCTGTGGTTGATAATTATTATATACCTCACTTTTTAGTAGAAGAGTGTATTTTTTGTTTGTTTGTTTTTTTTTTTTTTTTTTTTTTTTTTTTTTTTTTTGGTTTTTCGAGAGTCTCACTCTAGCTCAGGCTGACCTAGAATTCACTATGTAGTCTCAGGGTGGCCTCGAACTCATGGTGATCCTCCTACCTCTGCCTCCGAGTGCTGGAATTAAAGGCGTGCGCCACCATGCCCGGCTCGTTTGTTTTTTCTTTTTTGGGTTTTCTCTTCTAGGCTGTTTTGGCTTGGTTCCTATGCCACCATCTTAACCAGAAGTCCCTCTAGTCTAATTTTTTTTTGGGGGTGGGGTTCGAGGTAGGGTCTCACTCTAGCCCAAGCTGACCTGGAATTCAACCTGTATTCTCAGGCTGTCCTCGAACTCATGGTAATACTCCTACCTCTGCCTCCTGAGTGCTGGGATTAAAGGCATGCACCACCACGCCCAGCTTCTAGTCTATTTTTAATGCCAGATACATTTTCACTCTCATTCTAAGCTGTTATACCCTAACCAGTGTGTTAGGAGCACCTCGTCTCTGAGGCCTTCATTGAAAGACAGCTCTTATAAGTCTTATTTTTTGTTTTATATTCCTTTTAGAAATTTCTTTTTTCTTTAAGTCTGTTTTTAAAATTCTTTCCAAATATAGGTTGAAAACATTAGATTTTAATACTTTATGTGAGTGAGTAGTACTCTAAAATTGTTCACATTCTGGATAATGTGTGAGGTGACAGCATAGTCGATGCATATGTCTGAATTATTTAAATAAAACAATAAAACTCTGAAAAGCAAAGGCAGAGAGCCTCTCCCTTCTGCTACTTTTCCTGGGAGGCCCCTTGTTCTTGCACTCTGGTGTATCAACACAAGGCAGCTTTGTTGACATCACAGATGATGCCTGGCAGCAGGGTCTGCCCAGGGCTACAGATTGTCTCTTCTTTTCTTCACATATCCATGTCCATCGCAGCAGCTCTGGAGCTCATAGGAAGACCTCACGTTTTGCAAACTCATGAGCTAACCACCCGGGTAAGATGGAGTTAATTTGTGGAAGAGTTGTAATATTGGGCTGTTATAATTTATACTCTCTCTCCAAAACAAAACAAAACAAAGCACTAGAAGGTGGCTTGCTGACAGTAATCCTTTGAGAAGGCTTATTCATCTTTAATTAAATGCTCATGTGGTTGGGAATGTAGCTCAGTGGTAGAAGTCTTTGATAGCTTGAAGAAGGTCCTAGATTTAATTCCCAAAACTATCACAAAAAATAGTTGTCTTTTTCGTTTGTTTTTTTGTTTTGTTTTGTTTTGAGGCAGGGACACAGTCTAGTCCAGGCTGTCCTGGAACTCCCTTGTAGTCCCAGAGTGGCCTAGAATTTATGGTCATCCTCCTCCTCCCTCAGCCTCCCAAGTGCTGGGGATAAAGGGATGTGCCACCATTCCCAGCTTTTGGTTAAAATTTTGATGAATGTGTTAATATTCTAATTGCATTTAGAATCATGACCCCCTAACCCAGCCCATAGAAACTGCTGGCTGCTCATTCAGTAAAGCAGCTCCACAGTATTTGCACGGTCAGCTAGCTAGAAATTGCTTATGTGTTTGTTTTGTTTTGTTTTAATATTCTTCCTGTGTGATTGTTAAATATTTATGCAGACACTTGGAACAGTATCCCACATCAGTAAACAGCTCCTTAGTGTGTATACTATGAAGTAAGAAATTGTGTGTATAAAGTTATTTCTTCAGTATCCTTTGAAAACAGAGTTGTTTGTGCCCCTTTTGTGGTTTTTTTTCCTTTTCTTCATCCTTCTTATGTTTCTGCATGTCTTAGAGTATTTCCTACTTTTGGTCCACATACTTTCATATTAGTCAAGGATGAATAGAGCACACTACTGTTAATGAGTGTCTTATTTGTGAGGCGATTTTATTTATGATCTTTAAAACTTCTGTGCTGTGATGGAAAAGTAAACGCTCTTTTCCTCTGTGATCTTATATGTCTAAATTGCTAGACTTGCAAAAGCAATTCAAGATTGTTTTTATTTTAATTGCAAATAGAAACAGCTTAACTAATACCTCCTAATTGTCTTGTCCTGTAATACACATTTATTGTCTTTACACTGCTTTTCAGTCTTTAAAATTTAGCTTGATAGGCTGTAGAGATGGCTTAGTGGTTAAGGCTCTTGCCTGTGAAGCCTAAGGACTCAGGTTTGATTTACCAGAGCCCATGTAAGCCAGATACCCATGGGGATGCATAAGTTTGGAGTTTGATTACAGCAGCTAGAGACCCTGAAGTGCCCATTCTCTCTCCTCTCCTCTCCTTCCTTCCCTCCCTCTATAAAGTTAATAAGAATAAAATATTTTAAAAATTAATTTGATATAGGGAACCTTTATTTTTAAATAATTTTTAATCTTAATACATTGAGAATAAAGAACCGTGACATAAACGTTGCATAAACAGTGTGACAAAATTCTGTAGAATGTGTTACTATTTCCTTTGTGGTCTATGTATGTTTTTAATATTTTTTTTATGAGAGAGAGAGAGAGAATTTGTGTGCCAGGACCTCCAGCCACTGCAGTTGAACTCCAAATGCATGTGCCACTTTGTGTGTATGTGTGACCTTGTGTGCTTGTGTTAGGTTGTGCATCTGGTTTACATGGAACCTGGAGAGTCGACCATGGGTCCTTAGGTTTCACAGGCAAGCACCTTAACTGCCCTGAAATTTTTTAATAAATTATTTATTTATTTATTTGTAAGTAGAGAAAGACAAAAAGAGATGAAATAAGTGCACCAGGGCCTTTAACCACTGCAAACCAACTCCAGGTGCATGGCTTTACATGGACACTGAGGAATTGAACACAGGTCATTAGGCTTTGTAAACAAACACTTTAACTGCTGAGCTATCTCTCCAGACCCTGAGCATGGTTTTAACAGTTTGACTTACAGGCCACATAGAAAATATTGTAGTTTTTTGGGATAAGAGTTAAAATTGAGACTGTTATTTAGTTATTTATGAAATATTACAAATGGAGTAATCAAATAATGTGGACACCATTCTTAATTTGTGGTCTGTAATAAACAGAGGCAGCTGGCCAAATTTTCCCTGTAGACCATAGCCACAGTATGGTTACCCTCTTACCAGTGCTCAGTTTTTGTGATAGTTCTATGTTTGTTTATGAATTAATGAAGTCAGTTATGTGATATGATGAACTAGGTAAAAAACCTTTTATAGCCGGGCGTGGTGGCGCACGCCTTTAATCCCAGCACTCGGGAGGCAGAGGTAGGAGGATCGCCGAGAGTTCGAGGCCACCCTGAGACTACATAGTTAATTCCAGGTCAGCCTGGACTACAGTGAAACCCTACCTCGAAAACAAACAAACAAACAAAAAAACACCTTTTATAATGGACTGAAGAGATGGCTCAGCAGTTAAGATGCTTGCAAAGCCTAACAACCTGGGTTCAATTCCCCAGTACCCAGATAAAGCCAGATGCACAAAGTGGCACATGCACCTGGAGTTCATTTGCGGTGTCTAAGAGGCCCTGGAATTCCCATTCATTTTCTCTGTCTCTTTCTTCCCCGTTTCTCTCTATGCATAAATAAATATATAAATAAATAAATTTTTAAAAACCATTATATTGTTATTATCTTTGCTGTTGCATTTGTTTTAAGACAAACTTAATTTTCCAATTCTAACCTTAGACCAGCATTTAACTATTTTAAGTACTTTCTGTGTTAGGTGTTAATGCTCAATATTTTATCTGTATTTCACCAGTATTTTTCTCAGTCTCTGACATTTATTTTTATTCAGTTAATTTTTTCCATGCATATGTGTGTTCACATACATGTGGGGGTCAGAGGACAACCTGGGGTGATGTTCCTCACGTATAGTCCATCTTTTTTTTTTTTTGCGATCTTTTGGTTTTTTTTTTTTTTTTTTTTTTTGAGTCTCATTTTCCTGGAGTTCCCCAATTAGGATAGACCGGTTCGGTTGGCCACTGAGCCCTAGGAATCTGCATGTCTCTTTCCCTAAACTGAGGTCTGAGATTACTATTATGCCTGGCAGGCATTTTACATTGATTTTGAGGCTCAAACTCAGTGCTTAATGCTTACAAGTCAAGTACTTTACCAACTGAGCCAATCTTTCCAGCCCCCAAAATAAATAGCAGAAGTTCTGGTCATGCAGCAAATTTGCAAGTTTTGAGGGGGAGTGTGTGGGGGGGGATAGGTGTGCATATGTTTGAGAGAGTGTAGGTGTGTACGTGGAGATCAGAAGAGAGCATTTATTTAGATGTTGGTCTTCTACTTGGCCCCTTGTTCTCTTCTTCTTGCTATTGTTGACTGATATGTTCCTTGTGAGCTTTAGGGAATTCTGCTGTCTCCGCCTCTTATCTCCCTGTTTGGAGTACTCAGGTTTGAGTGGTGAACATGTTACCCACTGAACCTGCTCTCCACTTTCCAGTTTTTGTACATTTTTTAAAATACAGACTAGTTTTGATATATATATAGATATGTATATATTTATGCATATATGTAAATATCTTTGCTCAATTAAGAGTCACAAAGATTTTCTGAATTCAGAAGTTTAGTTTTGTTTAAATTTAGATTTATATGGTTTGAGAACTTTTGTATATGGCATAAGTTATGAATGCAATACATTTTATTAATACAGTGTTCAGTTTACATATAGCACTGTATGTGTAAAAGAATTTTTATTTATTGATTGCTTTTGTAGTATTTTTTTATTATTAAAGAGACAGTGAGAGAGGGAGAGAGAAAGTGTGTGTGTGAGAGAGAATTGGCATGCCAGGGCCTCAGCCACTATAATCGAACTCCAGACACCTGCTTCACCTAGTATGCATGTGCGACCTTGCGCTTGTGTCACCCTTGTGCATCTCGCTTATGTAGGATCTGGAAAGAGATCAAACATGGGTCCTTAGGCTCTGCAGACAAGTGTCTTAACTGCTAAGCCATCTCTCCATCCCTCTTTTGTAGTGGTTTGTAGCAGATAGCTTTAGTTTCGCTGAGATGAACTTCCAGACCAAGCACAGTTATGGAGGAAGGGATATTATTTATTGAAGCTTACAGATCCAGGAGAAGTTCCATAAAGGCAGGAAAAGCAGCCTGCTTTCACAGGGCCAAGCAGAGAGAGAGAAAGCCAACCAGCCACCACAGCACACAGAGCAAAACTACAGCCAAAAGGTCACACAGCACACTTCAGGAACTCCTGCTAGGCACATTTGCATATCTTTACAATGGAATCTCAAACCCACACCATTAACACCTTAAGACCAGCCCCCAGTGACATTGCCTCTAGCAAGGTGATTGCAGATGCAAAGTATAACTAGTAAAACACTGAATATATTGGGGGACATATATTCAAACTACCACATGGTTTATTATTTTATTTTATTTATTTGAGAGAGTGAGAAAGGGAAAGAGGAAACACAGAGAGAGAGAGAGAGAGAGAGAGAGAATGGGTGCGCCAGGGCCTCCAGCCACTGCAAATGAACTTCAGACACATGCGCCCCCACCCCCTTGTGCATCTGGCTTATGGGGTCCTGGAAAATCGAACCAGTATCCTTTGGCTTCGCAGGCAAACAGCTTAACCGCTAAGCCATCTCTCCAGCCCCCACCTAAAATTTTTAATCAAGTGATTTTTATGTCTAAGTCTGGCTGACTTATCTAATTTTTCTGAATTATTTATATTTAAAACACATTTACACCAAAGCAGATTCCATTGAGTTTTACTTTTTTTTTTTTTTTTTGCTGATATAATCTTTAAAATCTTTAGGAAGTTTCTTGCTTTCCTTTTCTAACTCTGTATCATTCATTGGCTTCCTGCCTTATCTGCTCATCTTTTACTTACTGCCAGGGGTTATATTTATCCTCCCTCCCTTTTTCTTCTTCCACTTTTCTGTCTGTGAGGGCAGAGGTACAAAGGTGGTTTCTGGAATTTTATCTCTTATGCTAGTGTTTGATCTGGGGTGAATTAAAGTTGAAGTGAATTTCAGTGTTATGGTTTTTCTTGTTTCTTTCTCACACACAGCATGATGGAAGTGGGTCATTGCATGACATTCAGCTGTCGTTGCCTTCCAGTCCAGAGCCAGAAGATGGTGATCAGATATATAAGGTATGGACAGGTACTAAGGGTAAATTCTTATCACTCAAATAAGAAAACAACAATTATGACTTTGAAAACAGAGGTATTAAAACCAAGACCATAGCTAATGGTAGTGTCTCATGCCTGTAATTCTAGCTCCTTGAGAGGCTGGGGCAAGAAAATTGCAAATTTGAGGCCTATTTGTGTTACATAGTAAATTTAAGGCCAAAATGGGCAACTTAGTGAGACCTTGTCTCAAAGTAATAATAAAAGAGCTTGTGCTGGTGGTGATGGCTCAGGGGTTAAAGGCACTTGCTTGCAGAAGCTGCCTGCCTGGGTTTGATTGCATAGTACCTATGATGCACAAAGTGGTGCATGTGTTTGCAGTGCATTTGCAGTGGCAAAAGGCCCTGACACAGCCATATACACTCATATTCATTCTCTCTTAAAAATAAACAATGGATTGAGTAGTTGCTTAATATCTACAGGGCCTGGGGTCCCTCCCCACCACTACAAAAACAAACAAACCCTAGAGCTTTGCTTTCTGGGAAAATCCTGAGATTTCCTCTTGATCTTTACTTCTTAGCGAAATTTAAATGATACCCCTGTGATGCTTCAGCTTGAATTTATCAGTTGGATATGTCCCTTCCTCCAGCAAGGCAGTACCTCCTTAATGTTCCCCAACCTTCCAAACAGCGCCACCAGCTGGGACAAATGGTTCAAACACATAAGCCTATGGGGGACATTTACATTCAAACCACATTTGCATACATATTTTTTGTCTGGAAAAAAATCCCTCATCCATCTATCTATATATTCTAATGTCCTTTCCTGTAGTATTTACTCAGTATATGTGTGTCTATGCATTCTTACATAAACACACACATATTTGAGTAGTGGAATATTCATCAAGCCTATGATAATGTCAGAATTGTAGCTGGATTACTGTTAAACTTGCCCATAGGCTCCCATTTTGGCATGTCTGCATGAAGACAGCAAGCTGTTTTATCCTTAAATCAGGCAGTTCTCTTCAGGAAAGTGGCTCATGGAAAAAAAAAAAAATCTGTCTTATTCATTGTCTTGCATCTTTACCTTTTTTTGATTTCTGAACCAGTAATGAAATTCTTCTATCTATTAATTATACTATTCTCCCTGTTCATCATGCCCCTTGCTTTCTCTGATGGACATCGTAACATGTTTTCTTGAGAGTTTAGTTGAAGTTACTATATGAGTGGTTTCCTTTACTATATGGCCTGGGATTCAGTTTCTTTGTCAAAGTAAACTAGAGCACACATTTCAGTGTGGTCAGGGTCAAATGTTTCAATACCCAGAAGTAAACACCAGCGCATACCTAGTGTAGTCAGGATGGAGTGTATAAATACCCGAAAGTGCTAGTCCTGATACCTGGTAAGAACTCTGAATATTAGCTATCACTTCCATTATTGCCCATTGTTTACGTGTCAGTTGCCATTAGAACATGAAATCTTGAAAGAAAATTCAGAGATTTTCCTTTAAATTAATAAATCATTCATTGCTGGTCTTCACTGACTTAATTCTTCTCACTAGGATATTTTAAGTAAACTTAATTTTTTTCAATATTTCAGAATGAAGATTTATTAAATGAAATAAAACAACTTAAAGAGGAAATAAAGAAAAAAGATCAAAAAATTCAACTATTAGAACATCAGCTTGTAAGTATTAGAGTATAAAATGGAGGCTTTTCAAAGTGGGACAATATGTTTTGTATAAGACTAACTAGGCTTAGAACTTGACTTTTTTTTGGTTTTCATAGTTGCACATTGCATTATGTTTCAACTATATGTGCTCCAACAAAAGCAAAAATATGAAGTATTCATTATAAAGAATTTTTTGTTGGTCCATTTTTGATGATGGCCTCTTCTTAGGTATTTAAAATTCTCTAACTTATGCTTATTTATTTAGAGTAAATAGCTTTCTTTTAGACATGTTTAAGAAGCGAGTGCTGGAGAATTGCAACAAAGACATTTTTTCTCTCTCTGTGAGCACCATGTTGAGAGGATTCTATGAAAATATTTCATCTCTGTGTATGACATTGAGTGATCCCTCAGAGTTGTGTTTGATTGAATTTTCATAATTTATAACTGTGGTAATAGCAAAGATTAATTCACATGAAAGAGCCTCCAAGGTCTTAAGAAAATTAAGACCAGGCTTTTTTCAAGCTTGAAATAATGTTAGCATCTTTATTTATTTATTTATTTATTTATTTATTTATTTATTTATTTATTCATTTATTCATTTATTTTAATTTTTGGCTTTTCAAGGTAGGGTTTGACTCTAGCCCAGGCAGACCTGGAATTCTCTACAGTTTCAGGGTTGCCTCGAACTCATGGTGATCCTCCTACCTCTGCCTCCTGAGTGCTGGGATTAAAGGCGTATGCCATCACTCAGTGTTACCATCCTTGAATAATCAATAGGAATTCTTTAATTTTTTGATATCTATTTCATATTCAGATTTTCCTACATCTATACATATGATTTGTTTAAAATAGAATCCATCCCAGAACCATGCATGGCAGCTCTTATATCATAAAATATCACTTAAATCTCATTTAACTTACAACAATAGTTTTTGCTGTTGCATTGACTTGTTGAAGATAAACAGCCAATTTACCTGACAATATCTTTACCCTGAAAATGAGTTTTCTTGCTGAAGAATTAGGGGATTGGCCTAAGCAGAACACAATATAGGTGAAAGAACTTATCCTTTATACTTTAATTTGACATTCTCTGTATGGATATATTAAACCTAGAAGTCATATTTATTGTGAATTGACCTGTCAACTCAAGTGCTTTGCATAATTTTTCTGTATATTGCTCCAGAGGCTATGGTGCTGTCAGCTAGCAGTTCCCTCTGTAAGCACCCAGAATCAGCCAGTCATTTTCAGGTTATGGGGGAGCTGTGGCCTGTACCAAGAGAACTTTGTAAAACTTACTTGATGGTTCCTATTTCTATTAGACTTTCCATCACTGTGACAGAATGCCTGACAGCAAAGATGCTCAGTTTCAGAGGTTTTGGGTGGTAGTCCTTGCCTTGCTTCTGGACTATGGTAAGGCAGAGTGTCATGGAGGCAGGAGCATGTGGCAGAGGCTGCTCACCTTGTGGAGGACCTTTTTTTAAATTTATATTTATTTATTTATGTATGTATGTATGTATGTATGTATGTATTTATGGGGGGATTCGAAATAGGGTCTCACTCTGGCCCAGGCTGACCTGGAATTAACTATGTAGTCTCAGGGTGGCCTTGAACTCACAGTAATCCTCCTACCTCTGTCTCCCAGAGTGCTGGGATTAAAGGCATGCACCACCACACCCAGCTATTGTTTTTATTTTATTTTTTTATTTTTTATTTTTTATTTTTTTTGGTTTTTCGAGGTAGGGTTTCACTCTGGTCCAGGCTGACCTGGAATTAACTATGTAGTCTCAGGGTGGCCTCGAACTCTCAGCGATCCTCCTACCTCTGCCTCCCGAGTGCTGGGATTAAAGGCGTGCGCCACCACGCCCGGCTTGTTTTTATTTTTTAAAACAGAGGCAGGTGCGCTTGGGAGATGGTTCAGTGGTTAAAAGTGATTGTTTGCAAAGTCTGCCAGCCTGAGTTAAAATTCCCAGCCACCCATGTAAAGCCAGAGGGACCCTAGAGCCTCTCCCCCCACAAGTCAATAAATAAAAATTAAAAATTAGAAAAAATAGAAGGAAAATGTCAACAGGAAATCCATAAAAAGGAATTAGAGGACTTCCTTGTCTCCAGTATTCAGTCAGCTGAATGGCATAGCTCTTTCTATTACCTCTCTAGTGTTCTACTTATTGGAATGTGAAGGTTTTCTAAGTGGTTCCAAAGACCTCTTCTATTTTTAGCCTTCTGTCCTTTTTTCATATTTCTGTTTTATTTTTATTTTTTGATCATATTGGATATCAAATCCAGGGCATTGTGCAATGGCCCTAGCTATTTTTAAAAATGTAATCTACTTGTAATGGAAAACTCCCAGAAAAACAGTGATAGCACAAAGCATTGAATTTATATTTCATATATGTAATCCATCACAGTTGTCTGAGAATAGAGGAAAAGTACAGATATTTGAGTAGACAAACTGTTTCAAAATGCCAAGAACATATGATTTCACTTCAGTATACTAGTGGAATAATAGTTTTAGTGTGTTTTTTAAATCATTTTTTTAAAATTTATTTGATAGAAAGAGGCAGAGAGAGAGGGAGGGAGGGAGGGTGAATGGGTCCACCAGGACCTCCAGCCATTGCAAACGAACTCCAGACACATGCGCCCCCTAAACTGGGATGCTTTGGCTTCACAGACAAACACCTTAACCACTAAGCCATCTTCTCCATCCCTGATGTGTTTTCTTAATGAATTCTCAATAATTTTGTGAACTTGATAGGGTAGAATTTTCTTTTTTTGAGCATACTGGTGCCTACATGTGTATATGCATGTTGAGCGTACTTGTTCATGGATGCATACTTGTGTGTGTTGGCCAGAGGTTGATGTCATGTATCTTCCTCAATTGCTTCCACTGTACTTATTGAGATGTGGTCTTTCACTGAATCTATAGCTCACGGACTCAACTAGCTTGGGTAGCCATCTTGTCTCTGAGCTTTGTTATTACAGACAGGCTACCATGTCCACTTGGCATTTAATGGGTGCACGAGATACAGACTTGTCCATTGAGCCATCTCCTGAGCCCATAGATTTTTTTGGGGGGGGCATGAAAGAGTAACTCAGGTTAAGTACTCTCATAGTATCTTTATGGGGACATGAAGGAGTAACTAAGGTTAAGTACTCTCACAGATATATTAAAGGTTAATTTCTATTATAGACTCTTAAGATTACTCATTCTCAGAGGGAGTTTTGTTCTGATGGCTGTCCCATCATTCCTAGGAGTGGGACAATGTATATGCTATATAGAATTTATTTTTAAAATTTATTTTATTTATTTATTTTATTTATTTGAGAGGAGGGGAGAAAGAATGAATATGAATGTGTGCACCAGGGTCTTTAACCACTGTAAACAAACTCTAGGTGCATGTACCACCTTGTGCATCTGGCTTACGCAGATCATGGGGAATTGAACCTGGGTCCTTTGGCTTTGCAGGCAAATGTCTTAACCTCTAAACATCACTCTAGCCCAAACTTTTGTTTTTAATCACTTATTTTGTAGCAGGAATTTGGGGTTGTTTAATTGTAACTAGTTTTTAAAATACTGGCAACTATTTTTAAAATAGAAATATAATTTCAACTTGATTCAGTAATCTAGAATTTCTCAGAATTTGTGATGAGAAAATCTACTTTCAGTAGGATTATTTAACATATATGCAGTTCTCATTATCACATTCTTTTTTTGAATTTTGATGATGTTATGAGAGACCCAGGTGTACACATAGGTGCATTGTGTCTTATAAATGAGTGTGCTTTCACTGAAATCACTTGTAGAGAATTAGTCTGTGAATTGAGATTGTCAGATGGCTCTTGTCTTGAGCTAACACACTCCAGAATATTCTAGTTCTATAAAGTTAGAACATCACTAAAGGGGCTTCACAGCCATGCTCATCAACATAAGCCTGACATGTGGACTATTAGTATTTGATATTCAATAGAGTCCTGTTACAAACCCATTTAAGAAAATTGTGTCTCTGGTACCATAATACTTTAGAAAAATAATATAAAAGTGTTGTAATTGTATTCTTTATACACTATATATTGCTACATATATTCTGTACTACATATTTGATATTCTATATATTTATATACATAAAATTGCATGTAGTATGTTTTATAGACAGTTCAAAATATTGCCAAAAGCAATTAGAAACTATTTGAATCCTAGCTTATAGGCATGCTTTCAAACCCCATCCATGAAAAAGATGAGAGACAGCTGAATAGACTACTGTTTCATGTAGGCCTTTCATCATGAAAGTAGGCAGAACTGTGTTGCAGTGGGTGACTTTTTATTGATTTGGTACTGTACCCTCTAAGACAGTCATTCATTACCTGTGTGTATGTTCAAACTTCAACCAATGTAAACATCTATGTTTTTGTTCAGGCAACCCAGTGTAACTGCCACCAAAAATCTAAAGTGGAAAAATGCACATATGCTGATAAATTCACCCAAACACCCTGGAGAAGAGTTCCTGTAAGTCACATACTCTTATCTTCTCTCCTATATTTTGCTACTTTAGTGTTTTGTTTTGCTCTTTTCATTCTAATCACTAATAATTTTGAAACTGCCATGGCTGTTTGCTCCTTAGGTCAGCTGGTGTCCATGTGCTTTCTAAGCTTCCCTTGTGTGTTCTGTGTAAGCGAAGGTGCTTTCTCTAATAGCTTTCCCATTTTGCACAATGTAGCTCATGTTATTTAAATGTCCACTTTCTCATTGCATGGTTTATGAGAGTAGTATTTTTATGTGCTCTATAAAAACAGAACTCCTGCCGGGCATGGTAGTGCATGCCTTTAATCCCAGCACTCGGGAGGCAGAGGTAGGAGGATCACCATGAGTTTGAGGCCAGCCTGAGATTACACAGTGAATTCCAGGTCAGCGTGGACTAGAGTAAGAGCCTACCTCGAAAAACAAAAACAAAACAAAACAAAACAAAACAGAAATCCTGTGTGCAGTGGTCCCACATGAGCAGTATATACTATTTTGAAGTTATATGACATAGCATATTCCTTTTGGGGTTGAAACTTATCCGATTAGGTTTTATTATAATTACAGAATATTACAGGGATTAGGAAATATGAATTCATGAAGATATAGATAGTATAAGTTATGTTTTGGCAGAGTTGGAGTATAGTTTCTTTAAGATAGTAAGTAACCAGCTATTCTTTATGTCATATATTAAAATATACTTTGTGCTAAAAACATCCTGACCATCATTCAATATGAGTGCCTTGGAACTCAGTTTAAGATGTCATTATATAACCATCAGTCATCATTGTCCTATTATGGGGTAGGAAGTGGACATTTATTAGTACGAGGATGCCTCATTCGCTTTGCCTCTTTTATGTACACATAGTACCAGAGTTCAGTACCATAAATGAATAGGAAGTATAGTGGTTAATGTAATCAGTCCAACTTACAAAACTTAAATATATACCTTTAAAGACTATAAAAGTGTTATTTTGTCTCTTTTCATATAAAAAGATATGATAAGAATGAATTTATTTGGCAAAAGCTTGGTGATTATCTATGTCACCTTAGACTCTTGGAATAAAAGTAAGGAAATTGGAGAATAAAATACCCAGAAAAATAGATTTCCTCGATTCATGAGCAGCTGAAGGAATTGGTGGGGATGCATTGATGTAAGCCAGTGTAAGTTCTGTGAAGTTCAGGAATTTGGGGAAATTATTTTCCAAGGAGCTTGGTGAAGAGGGTAGGGGTAGCATGCAAATTCCAGAAAGTAAAAGGTGTGTGTGGACAGAGGTGATGATTGCTGCTTTCATGTCAAAGGTGTGTGTGGACAGAGGTGATGATTGCTGCTTTCATGTCAAAGGCGTGTGTGGACAGAGGTGATGATTGCTGCTTTCATGTCAAAGGCGTGTGTGGACAGAGGTGATGATTGCTGCTTTCATGTCAAAGGCCTGTGTGCACAGAGGTGATGATTGCTGCTTTCATGTCAAAAGGCATGTGTGGACAGAGGTGATGATTGCTGCTTTCATGTCAAAGGCATGTGTGGACAGAGGTGATGATTGCTGCTTTCATGTCAGAAGGCGTGTGTGGACAGAGGTGATGATTGCTGCTTTCATGACAGAAGGCGTGTGTGGACAGAGATGATGATTGCTGCTTTCATGTCAAAGGCATGTGTGGACAGAGGTGATGATTGCTGCTTTCATGTCAAAAGGCATGTGTGGACAGAGGTGATGATTGCTGCTTTCATGTCAAAAGGCATGTGTGGACAGAGGTGATGATTGCTGCTTTCATGTCAAAAGGCATGTGTGGACAGAGGTGATGATTGCTGCTTTCATGTCAGATGATTGCTGCTTTCATGTGTGTGGACAGAGGTGATGATTGCTGCTTTCATGTCAGAGGTGATGATTGCTGCTTTCATGTGAATTGACAGAGGTGATGATTGCTGCTTTCATGTCAGAAGGCATGTATGGGCAGAGGTGATGATTGCTGCTTTCATGTCAGAAGGCGTGTGGGCAGAGGTGATGATTGCTGTTTTCATGTCAGAAGGTGTGTGTGGACAGAGGTGATGATTTCTGTTTTCATGTCAGAAGGCGTGTGTGGACAGAGGTGATGATTTCTGTTTTCATGTCAGAAGGCATGTGTGGACAGAGGTGATGATTGCTGCTTTCATGTCAGAAGGCGTGTGGGCAGAGGTGATGATTGCTGTTTTCATGTCAGAAGGCATGTATGGGCAGAGGTGATGATTGCTGCTTTCATGTCAGAAGGCGTGTGGGACAGAGGTGATGATTGCTGCTTTCATGTCAGAAGGCGTGTGGGACAGAGGTGATGATTGCTGCTTTCATGTCAGAAGGTGTGTGTGGACAGAGGTGATGATTGCTGCTTTCATGTCAGAAGGCGTGTGGGACAGAGGTGATGATTGCTGCTTTCATGTCAGAAGGCGTGTGGACAGAGGTGATGATTTCTGTTTTCATGTCAGAAGGCCTGTGCAGGACAGAGGTGATGATTGCTGCTTTCATGTCAGAAGGCATGTATGGGCAGAGGTGATGATTGCTGCTTTCATGTCAGAAGGTGTGTGTGGACAGAGGTGATGATTGCTGCTTTCATGTCAAAAGGTGTCTGTGGACAAAGGTGATGATTGCCACTTTCATGTCAAAGTGATAGAAACTTAACTGTTTGGAGGCAAGTGCAAAAAAAGAAAGAAAAAAGTATACCCTGTCCATTTGGTCTTTCCAAGTGTTTCTACTGTCCTCAAAGGTGTTGTATTTTCTGACTGTGTTGATTGCGAGTTCTGTTATACATGAAAAGTTGGAACGCATCTCGCCATCTCCATGGAAGTCTTTATGCTTCATGCATTCTCTGTGGTTCCTCAGCCTCAGTGTGTGGAAACAGGGTGTTAGTCTGTCTCCTTGGGAGAAGAAGTAACTGGTGTAGAATAACCCCATTTTATTCCCTAGTTGACTTTTACGATGATCTTAGTTGAAGTGAAGGTCACTTTTCTAGCTGAGCACTCCTAACAACTCGGATTTTAACTTTCCCCATTATCTGCTATTCTCAGAGTCATCTGGCTAAATGCCTTTGCTTTGTAGATAGCTATAAATCTTTGGGGATATTAGTGACTTATTATTAAGTTTTCTATAGTGAATAAATGGCTGGACTAGTACTGTAGCTTTTAGGACTCCTGGCTGCTAAGATCACGTTTTCTTGTCTCAAAAGCGCCCTGACAAGGCTTACAGGATGGGAATGTACTGATTAAACAGGAGTAAAGGCAAAGAGGTGAGAGGAGACCTGCTGCAGTACAAGGGCCTGGCATGGCTGCCTTCAACCCGCAGGAGCCATGTAAAAGGCTGTGAATAGCCACACGTTCCTGGAACCTCAATCTTGTGGAGAACAGAGACAGAATAGTTGGGGCTCCCTGGTCAGCCAGCTACTGGTTCAGAGAAATAACTATCTCAAGGAAATAATACATGTAGGAGAATGATAGAGAACACCTGTCATTCTCTTCTATATGACACATGCATGTGCCATACACATGTGCAATAAAACAAAATAATTAACTTTTTTTTTTTTTTTGGTTTTTCAAGGAAGGGTTTCACTCTAGCTCAGGCTGACCTGGAATTCACTATGTAGTCTCAGGGTGGCACCGAACTCATGGCAATCCTCCTGCCACTGCCTCCCGAGTGCTGGGATTAAAGGCATGCACCACCACGCCCGTCTCCAAAATAATTTAAAATATATTTATAAAGTTATGTTCAGGCTGGAGAGATGGCTTAGTGGTTAAATGCTTGCTTGTGAAGCCTAAGGACCCTGGTTCGAGGCTCGATTCTCCAGGACCCACGTAAGCCAGATGCACAAGGGGGCACACACATCAGGAGTTCATTTGCAGTGGCTGGAAGCCCTGGCATGCCCATTCTCTCTCTCTCTCTCTCTCTCTCTCTCTCTCTCTCTCCCCCATTTCTGTATCTCTCTCTCACTCACTCTCTCAAATAAATAATAAAATATTTTTTTAAAGTTATGTTCATTCTAGTATGAATAGCAAAAAGATATATTTGTAAAGTATATTATTTTCTCAATTGAAAGAATGATAAAATCCATTGTTGCTTCTTAGCCAATGAAAGAAATTAAATGATAGTTTTTAAGTGACACAGAGCCAAAAAAAAAAAAACTTTAAAAATAATTTAAGGTGGATTTTTCTTTCCCAGACCCCTTTTTATTGAGAAATAACAGTAAACATTTAGTTTATAGAAAGTCTTAATAATAAGGCTTTAAATTATTAAAATCATACTAAGTACTGACATCCATTGTTAGCATTCCACCTGGTTTTCCAGACTGCTTTGGTAATTCAGGATTCTGTGTGTATCTGTCAAATCTGTTTAGATGGAATTAGGGTCTATATGCTTATTATATTTAACCTGCCTACAAGGCTATGATAATGGTTGTGTTTATTACTATTTTGTTTGCTTGATTACTAAATCAAAATTGAAGGAATGCATTAACTTGAATCATCAATTTATAGCTTACAAGTTCTCGAAATACATGTTTTCCCACAGTTTTCTTTTGTACTGCTGCCACCTAAGTGTGGCCAGAAAGTAAAGTGGACTAGTGACCATGGCAAGACTGCATGATTCATGTGTTTGATATCAGTAGGATGGTGTTTAGTCTACACAAATGTAGTATCTGCTCCCTTGACAGGACACTTGACACCTTGGCCAAGAGTACTGTACTTCAAACCCTAGGTCATCATTTCATTTGGTAACAGCCTCTACTGGCCTGAAAACCACTTTATCATGCAATTTTCGGTGTAGATATAACCTTAGCTTTCATGAGTTAGTTGTTTTGGAGTGTTTTTCTGTCTGCAGTGACATATAGCTTTCATGCCAAGTACTTTTGGAGCTAGAGATATACTGATAAAGATGAAATCATTTCTTGTGATATCAAAACCAACCAGAGAACAGTGCTTGGTGCCCCTCATGTAAGGCGTGATTGCTGTAAAGTATTTCTAGAATCCTTTTTAGCACCAAGTGTTGAAGGAGCAGTGTGTCCGGCTAGAGGATCAGCACAAAACCCACCCTAACCTTCATGAATGAAGGGATGTGAGGCTTCCCTATGCTTGGGAAAAGAAGAAAACTGTGCAACAAATAGCTCTACGCCCTGAATTCTAAGCAGGCAGAGCTGTGGTCCAGAGTGGAGATTGAAAGGCTGCTCTGGAGCTTTGCGGTCCCATAGAACTTCCTGCACTGTCCTGGGTAGTAGGCACTAGCTGCATGGAACTGCTGACAAGCATGAATGAAGAGACTTGAATTGTAATTAATTTAGATGGTACACAGACAGTGCAGCTGTAGAGTTAATGAGTCTGCTTATGTGCATATGGAAAATGCACTTGGGCAGTAAGTGAAGGGTAAGTTGGGAAAGACTGGTCTCAGAAGAGACAAGAGGATGAAGAGCTGAAGTCCAGATTTAAAGTAAGGGGCACAAGGATGGAAAAGAGGCAAGAATGAACTACAGAAGCAGTAAGTGGAATCTTCGAAGGAAAGGAGCAGATCTTTTCCCCTTGTTTTAGGGAAACATACCAAAATAGGACAGTGACATGGATAATGTGGAAGAACAATACTATGAGGCAGATGTCTGGTTGTTCACACAAAATGACTGAAGGAATCAGAATAACTTCCAGAGGCTGGTGATTATGTCAGAGACTGAGGATCATTTTAAACACACACAATTGGGGCTAGGGAACTGTCTGAGAAGTAGGATGAGGACCTAAGTTAGAGCCCCAACACCCACATAAGAAGCTGGACATCACTGTGTATTCCTGTGATTCCAGCCCCGAGAGTGGTAGAGATAAGAGGATTGCTGAGGCTCCTGGGCCAGCCAGTCTAACCAAAAAACTCTACAGCTTCAAGTTCAGTGAGACACTCTATCTCAGGGAAATGAGCAGAACAGTGATAGAGGACACCTGATGCCTGCCTGTGCTCTCACGTGCATATAACACACACACACAGAGAGAGAGAGAGATGGTAGTGTACTCCTGTTAATCCCAGCGCTTAGGAGGATATGATACAAGATTGCTACAAGTTTAAGACCAGTCAGGTTTATGACAAATCCTATCTCAAAAACAATCACAAACAAAAAGACAAAATCAAACTTTTGAAAATGATGTTTAAAGATAGTTTTGTTGATTCATATATAAGCATATTCTTTAAAAAAGCTTTAGACTCATTTATTTATTTTTTTTCTGAATTTTTTTGTATTGACAGCTGCCTTAATTTTAGACAATATCCCGTGATACTTCCCCCCCCCCACTTTCCCCTTTGAAACTTCACTCTCCATCATCTCCCCTCCCCCTCTCAATCAGTCTTTCTTTTCATTTTGATGTCATGATCTTTTCCTCCTATTATGATGGTCTTGTGTAAGTAGTGTCAGGCACTGTGAGGTCATGGATACCCAGGCCATTTTGTGTCTGGAGGAGCACATTGTAAAGAGTCCTACTCTTCCTTTGGCTCTTACATTCTTTCCGCCCCCTCTTCCACAATGGACCCTGAGCCTTGAAACGTGTGTTAGAGATGTTTCAATGCTAAGTGCTCCTCTGTCCCTTCTTCTCAGCACCATGGTGCCTTCTGAGTCATCCCAAGGTCACCACCATCTGAAAAGAGAAGCTTCTCTAACCAAAAGTGAGAGTAGCATTAATATATGGGAATGGACTTTATGTAATTCTAATGTTCTTTTAAAATGCATTTGTTAGCCGGTCATGGTGGCATACGCCTTTAATCCTAGCACTTGGGTGGCAGAGGTAGGAGGATCGCCATGAGTTCAAGGCCACCCTGAGAATACAGAGTGAATTCCAAGTCTGCCTGGGCTAGAGCGAGACCCTACCTCAAAAAAAAAAAAAAAAGCAACGAGCATTTGTCTTTAATATATGAAGACAGCATAGTAGCCAGGCTTAAAACCTCATTTCCAACACTTGGGAGGCCTAGGCAAAAAGGCTGCCATAAGTTCAGGGTCTGTCTGGTCTAAATAGTGAGTTCAGCACAGCCTGTGCTGTAGAGTGAGACCCTGTGTCAAAAGGCAAACAAACAACAACAAAAAATACTTATTTTTGCACATTAAATAAATGCTAAATTTTCAAGATCTATGCCTTTTACTAACAATTTGTGTGAGCACCTTAAGTTAGAGAAGCCAACACATTAGAAATTTCTTTTAAGCCAGGGTGTGCTATCAAATCTCTTAATGTTTGTGCTCCTCAATAGTTGGAGAGCAAGGAGTGTCCAAAGATGTATGCGACCTGACACCTCATGGCCTGGCTTACTCTGAAAACTGAGTAGGAATAGACAGTTAGTGAAAAGATTCTTTACCAGAATATTCACAACTGGACCTAATTCTAGTTTTCTGTTTTAATTGAATAACTTATATTACTAGAATCAGGGAAAGATGGTCTCATATTCACTTCAAAGTGTTCTGTTGGAAGTAGTTTCTAATATTGAGTCAAAGATTGGTTCACATCATTGCATGCATAGGTGCAAAAAAAGACTATCAACTGTGTATTTCCAAGAGGCTATCTCATTGTTAATAATCAGAGCATTACTAGAAAGGAGCCTGTCAACCTTTTAATTTTTCTTGCCTGGGAGACAGGATGTCAAACTAACTGAAAGCAGCACTGTAGTCCAAAGCCTTGTTATGAGTAGTCTGTCTTTTTCCTGTGAGAACATGGGCTTTCCTGATTTGATGCTGGGCAGCATTATTGCTCAATGTTTATGTGGGGGAAAAAATGTCCTAATTTTATATTCAGATGTGTCATTTTCCTTTCTACTGGGAGAGTTGTAATCACTCTTCATACAGATTTATATTTTATGTTTAGAGATAAATACTCAAAGGAAATTAATTTCTCTGCCAATGTCTTCTTATTAAGTATTGCACTTTATATTCACTGATAAAAGTATTTTATGTGTGAAATACATATACATCTATATTTAAACAGTACTTAAGGTATGGTCACACAATCATTTGTAAATTGTTTAGTGTTTAGTCAGTTTTAGACATTGGCTGTTGACTACAGCATGTCAGCCAGCTTTGCATTATTCATTTATTATTCATGTCTTTACATTGTTTATAAACAGTATTATTTAAATCAATAACTAAATGGAATTGTTTTTCAAGGTAACAACTTAACTTAAAACAGATGATTTATCTGTTCATCAATTTTATCTACTCATAAGTTTGTAGTATCCAATTTGAAACTATTCAAAACTATAGAAGACATTTTCTAAACTTTATGCATTGAAAGAAGTGGAGTTGACTTATAATGTATTAGAGAACAAAGGACATAGACTAGAGTATTTTACCAGAACAATTTCCTTTGTATTGTTGACTTATTTTATTTTGTTTTTTTGTAGGGTTTCACTCTAGCTCAGGCTGACCTGGAACTCACTATGTAGTTTCAGAGTGGCCTCGAACTCGTGGCAATCCTCCTACCTCTGCATCCCGAGTGCTAGGACTATAAGCGTGTGCCACCACGCCTTGCTGATTTTATTTTACTTTTGAAGGTGTAGGCAAGGCAGAAATTTTAGTCTTAGAATTTAATGTTAGACAGCAGTCAGTGAGAGAATAGATGATTCTGTTAGCTTTCCAGGAAATAGTGCAATTCCAATTTTTAGAAGAAATTAATGTTTCAAAAAGTGTAATGTTACTCCTGTTTTAATGTGTTCTGACAGAGTGATAATTTATTATGCCTCTCTATTCAAGAATAGTCTCGTATTTTCTGTTTTTAATAAAATTTTCTACAAATGCTCTAGAAATACTATTTCTAGGTTTCTAGTGGTTGTTTGATAGTAAGACTAAGTTTTTCTCACCTGCACCCTCCCCCACCCAGATTATCCCTTTGAAATTTTATGCCTAGCAGATTCCTTCAAGAAGTTACTTTTGGGCTAGGGATGTAGATGTACCTCTTTGTTAGGCTACTTGCCTTGCACAAAGCTCTGGGTGTTTGTTTGTTTGTTTTTAATATATTTTATTTTATTTATTTGAGAGAGAGAGAGAGAGAATAGGTGCTCCAGGGCCTTCAGCCACTGCAAATGAACTCCAGATATGTGCGCCCCCTTGTGCATCTGGCTTACGTGGGTCCTGGAGAATTGAACCAGAATCCTTTGGCTTTGCAGGCAGGCACCTTAACCACTAAGCCATCTCTCTAGCCCCAAGCTTTGAGTTTTATTTTTTTAAATATTGATTGCTTTCTTGAGTGACTGAGAGAGGGAAAGAGCATATGGGTATACCAGGGCCTCTTGCCACTGCATATGGACTTCAGATCTTCAGATGCACCCACCACTTTGTACATCTGGATTTATGTGGATACTTTATGTGGAATTGAACCTGGATCATCAGGCTTTGCAAGCAAATGTTCTTAACTGCTAAGCTGTCTCTCCAGTCCAGGCTCTGGGCTTTATTCCCAGCATTGAAGAAAAAAAAAATGAACTACTCTGATATAGCAGAAAATAATGCCATTTCTCTTACTCATTCCCAACATTTCAAAACAAATGTAGTTGTCCCAAGCATTCAGAGCACTGGCGTGCCAAGGGCGGTCTGCAGCACCACCATGCACAATTCCAATGTACTGATTGTGCACAATATGCTGTGGTGAATTTTGCATGGTGTTGCAGTCAGGTTTGCATTGCTGGCAGAAATTCCCCGAGCAAGAGCAGCTTTTGGAGGGGAAAAAAAAGGTTTTTTTGGCTTACAGATTGGAGGGGAAGCTTCATTATGCTATGGCATGAGCAGAGGATGGACATCACCCCCGGGCCAACATCAGGTGGATTACATACAAGAACAGGAGAATGCGCCAAACATTAGCAAGGGGAAACTGGCTATAACACCCATAAGCCAGCTCCCAACAGTACACTGCCTCCAGGAGGCATTAAATACCAAATCTCCATCAGCTGGGAACCTAGCATTCAGAATACCTAAGTTTATGGGGGACACCTGAATCAAACCACCACACATGGTATATGTTTTCCATGTTTTACCTTACCATATATATGTATTACATATAAAATGACTTTCTTTCATATAGTTTAGACATGGATTATTCTGCCAGTCTGTCTTTTCATTATTGCATTTCAATTCTTTATATCTAATGTATCTACTGGTATTTCCTGGTTTGTCTGACATTGTACTTATTTTCTGTTTCATCTCTTCTATGTTCCTTGGTGATATCATTTTTTCAGAATTTTATTTTGATTTATGTTCAGTGTTTTGAGTGTTATCTCTTTGCAGTCACTGTATTTTTAGTTGTCAACCTTGACATTATGTTATATACACATAATCTTATATATTCTGCTAAGGGCAGAGCCTTTATTTCTCTCTAAGTCACTTTTTCACCACTCCATAGCTGTATTAAATGATTTCTCCATCTTTTAAAATCTTTAGGAGACGATGTCCCAGCCCTGCAAATGGAGGGCCCAGTTGGTCTTCTATAAGAGCATCAGACAGACATTTGTGCTGCTAAGGAGGTTTTTGCATATAATTTTTCTCTGTTGCTAGGTTACCTGCTTGCTGCTCCTTTACCTAAAGACACAGACTTTTAGCTTGCCTCCCCTCATTGGCATGTCTGGGTGCTAGCTTCTGCATCACTCAGCATATGCTACATTAAACAAAAAGTAAACCCAGTGACTCCCTACTATGGTTGTTTTTCGGTCCCCAAGGTTCCTTTCTAAATGGTCTGCCTTTTTCTCTCCACCTTTTTGAGTTTGTGTTTGTTTTATAAATTATGTCCAGATTTTTTTTTAAGTTTTGCTTAACAGCAGGGAGAGAAAGAAGTTATGTATTTGTTCCTGGAATTGACATCCTCTATGGGATGTTGGTCAGGGCATATTGTTTTTATTCTGTAAGTCATTTGGCCAGAAGCTACAATAAATGAAGGCTCTTATTTTTAGGGTGGCTATATTTAACACAATTATTATTTTATTTATGAGAGAGAATAGGTGTATCAAGGCTTCTTGCCACTGCAAACAAACTCCAGATACAAGTGCCATTTTGTGGATCTGGCTTAACATGGGTACTAGGGAATTGAACCCAGGCCAGCAGGCTTTGCAAGCAAGTACCCTTAGCTTCAGAGCCCCTAGAATTATTTTTTGAGCATTCAAATAAACATAAGGAAAAGTATAATAAAAATTCTTTGAGACATAAATTCTAAGAGATATGGTCTTTTGTAAAGTAAGAATGATATTATAATGTATTTATGCTAAGATCATGAAAAGCTTTTAGGGAATGCATTTGATATAGATTAGGGATGACTAGGTAGGATGTTGACAGATGGGTAGGAAAGTGGAGGAAGGCATGCTAAGGGCAGAAATAGAGTTAACTTTCTAGGGGCTGGAGAGATGGCTTAGCAATTAAGCGCTTGCCTGTGAAGTCTTAGAACCCCAGTTCGAGGCTCAGTTCCCTAGTACCCATGTAAGCCAGATGCACAAGGTGGCACATGCATCTGGAGTTCATTTGCAGTGGCTGGAGGCCCTGGTGCGCCCTTTCTCTCTCTCATGCACTCACTCCCTCTCTGCCTCTTTCTTTCTCTGTCTGTTGCTAATAAATAAATAAAAATAAATACTTTTTCTTTTTTAAAAAAGAGTTAACTTTCTTACCTTTCTGGGCATAAGCTCAGCTCGCCACAACTGTCTGGTCAGGTAGTAGCTGGGTGCCTCTTGTCTGGAGCCGCAGAGCTATTAACACATTCTTCACACAAAGTTGTCTCTTCTCATGATCCAGCCAATTTGAAAGCCTGAGATTTGCTGGTTTTAGGGAAATCAAGTTTCTGCCTTTGTGGGTGTATTGTTGTTACTTAAATGATTATAATGTGTGGCTAGGATTGATACATACAACAGGTCCTTCTCTAGATAATCTAAACATAATTTAGTTAAGTCTAAATTACTAGTTACTCAGAGTCAAATAAGGAGTGTTAGGCTAGTCAAAGTGGAACACTTAGTAACTTTTAAGTTGTAGATACTATGATGGTTATATAAATTATTTCCCTGGTTAATAATTTTGAATGCCATGTCAATAGAGCTATAAAATTAAATAATAGGGCTGGAGAGATGGCTTAGGGGTTAAGGCGCCTGCCTCCTAAGCCTAAGAACACTGGTTCCAATCTCCAGCGGGCGGTTCCAATCTCCAGGTCCCACGTTTAGCCAGATGCAGAGACGCAAGGGCACAATGCCGCACTTGACCACAAGGGGGCACACACATCTGGATTTTGTTCGCAGCAGCTGAGACACTGCTGGCGCGCCCATCTCTGTCCCCCCCCCCCCGTCTCTCTCTCTGTGTGTCTCTCTCCAAAAAAATAATAAAAAATAAAAAGTTTTTTAAAAAATTAAATAATAAACTTTAATAAATAAAATTTAGGGTAAGGATTTGGAAAAATGTAGTAGCTGAGTTATAAGAACCAGAAATGACTGAGGTTTCTTAGATGACCCTCTTCAACCCTCATCTAGTGACTAAGGAAACTGAGGTTTAGGGATTAGTTCTCACAGTTACAGGGCTTATCAAAGACACAAGGAAACACACAGGTCTCTAAATTTGAGTCTTTGCTATTTTCTTAAACCTCCAGAGGGAATATAGCATCCTTGATGACAAGAATCTAAGTCTTTTAGCATATTTTAAAGTTTTCAACTGAAAATGTCTATCCTGTACCATGTGTAGAAGCTGCGTTTTGGTAAAATTCATGGACAGTCTGATTGAGGGCTTGTTTTGTGTTTGGCCTTTGAACCTAAACATATCCCAGACAACAAATAGAGTTATAGTTATAGTGGATATTCAGTCCTATTAAATATTCTCTTAGCCATTTTTGCAAACATCTTTGGCTAAATCACTGAAGAATGTGTGATGTCAAAAGACAGGGTCTAGGGCTGGAGAGATGGTACAGCAGTTAAAGGTGCTTGCTTTCAAAGACTGATGGCCTGGGTTCAATTCCCCACTACCCATGTAAAAGCCAGAGGCAAAAAGTGGCACATACTTGAGTTTGTAGTGGCAGGAGGCCCTGTTATGCCCATTCATATGCATATTCATTCTCATTCTCTCTCTCTCAAATAAGTAACTTTTTTTTTTTTTTTTGTTTTGTTTTTTTTTGTTTTTCGAGGTAGGGTCTCACTCTAGTTCAGGCTGACCTGGAATTCACTATGTAGTCTCAGGGTGGCCTCGAACTCATGGCAATCCTCCTACCTCTGCCTTAAAGGCGTGATTAAAGGCGTGAGCCACCACGCCCGGCTAGTAACTTTTTTTTTTAAAGAGAGGATCTATATTTACCATCACAGATAATGGATCTTGTTTTATTGTTCAATTGACTGGTGTAGACTGACTTTTAAATGTAAGGAATTAAGTGATTATACGTGAGAAGTCTGTAAACATTAGTAATCTATGTTAGTAAGTTTTATCATACAACATTATTTCAGTGTCAGATTAATTGGAAAATCATGTATTTTCTCTTTCAAAGTTTTATTGTTACTGATTTTGAAGTAGTTTCACATAGTCCAGGCTGGATTCAAGCCTCCTATGTAGCTGAGGATGACCTTGAACTTCTGTTTCTCCTGCTTCCACCTCCCAAGTGCTGGGAATACTGTGACACTATTCCTGCCTCCTTTGAAGGTTTTTACTAGGTGTGATAATAACAGTTTACAAGCTCATTTTCTTTTAAGATATTTTAAAGGTGTTTTAATTGGTTGATTAAGCAGACTGGGTGTAACAGATGACAGGATCAGATTCTGTTTCTGTGATGTTCAGCAGTTTACATTCCCAATTCTGATAATCTGTGATTAAAATAAGTAAAGCTAAGAATCTACAAGTTACTCATATTAAAAAGCATGCATGTATAAACTGACTTGCATGTCACATTCTCTACATAGGACTACTGTCGCAGTATTCTATGTTGGTTCTGCTAACATCAGCTAATGTCCTTTCTTTAACTCAATATTCTGAAAATCTATGACTTTAAATGAAATAAAAAAATTTGTATGGCATCTTTGGTTGTCTGATTCATAAATTAATGCATTTTCTGTGTTTAGTACTTAAAAACTATTCTATATTCTTTTCTGCAAAAAAAACTAGATAATTTGTTACTTTTAAAGATAGATGATATGTGTAATATAACAGAAAGGCTTACTTCTCTATGCTGACTGCAAATAATGGATAAAATGCTTTCTTAAAAACATTTGAAAATAACAATGTTTGAATTACAGTGTATTTTTAATAATATGAGCTGCTTGTGTGTTAAAAATATGAAATCTGTCATAGACTCATTAACACTATTGTTGTGTTATTTTTTTTGATAAAACGAAAACAAATATGACTTTGTTTTCTGCAGTTTTTGGTTCCCTTTTTTATTATACCTCCTACCCATCTCTCTCTGCACAGGGTGGGTATTCTGCTCCCTCCTTCTCTCCTTGGCAGGGCTCCTTCCAGGGGATCCCAAGGACTGTTCCACAGCACCGCAGACAGAGTGAGTCTGTATCTCTCACTCCCACCCTGTATTTCCCTTTGCATGTCCTGTCCCTCCTGGTGCCTCCCCTTCCCTCCCTAGTGATCTGCTGATATATGCTAAATGAGTACTCCCTGTGGTCAACTCTCCTAACACTTCCTTTGACTGCATGTAAATGAACAGCTACTTATGGACGTCAGAAAGCTGGCAGGTTAATTTCATGCTAATCTGTTTAAGCCTATTGCTGGTGACCCTAGACCTACTGACATGCATCTGTCTTTAAAAACATTTTAGTTTTTCAAGTTCTTGATATATGTGAATAAAAATTACTTACCTAGCTATCTTAACAACATGAACATTATTCCCAACAGAGTGATGGACAGATGCATACTGCTTAGAGATCAGGCTTACTAGACCATTGTGCATTGTGTCAATGTTTTCTAATCAGAGGCTTCCCTTGTATTTAACTGCCATCTAAAAGGCCTTTTCAATTGTTTAAGACTTTCTTTAAACAACTAATATGCTTGCATAATTTGTTAGCTGTTTTACAGCCCAGAAGAAATGGCTTTTGAATACGCATGCTTTACTAACATTTCTAATGACTCAATTATTGTTTGAGCTCAAGGTTATTATTTATTTATATTAAACCTACTTTCCACACAGTGTTTATTGTTTTGTATTATGTACTAAAGTATATCTGGTAAGTTGGTTATATTTTATCTTTTTTGAAAAGTCACCCAGAAAAGCTAATATTAATGAAAAAGACTTAGTTAACTTTTATATCTCCTCTACACATTTAACCTGATTGTAATTCATAGTGATTGTAAAATTAATTATCTTTATCTGAAGCATCAAAAGTCCAAAAGGGAAATTTTAAGAAACTGTAATATATTGACATGAATTCCAGTTAAAGACCTGGATTTTTGGCCTATTTCATCTACAGTTTTTGTTTTAATGAATAATGGTGGGTTTGTAAATCATAGCAAGTTCTTTTATCAAGTAGAAGCAATGAAGAGAGGAGCACTCTCACTACTTTAAAGTTCTATTTTTATTTCTTGCTTTAAGTTGCATTCTTTTCTCCTTGTTAAAAATCCCATCACAGAGCCGGGCGTGGTGGCGCACGCCTTTAATCCCAGCACTCGGGAGGCAGAGGTAGGAGGATTGCCGAGAGTTTGAGGCCACCCTGAGACTACATAGTTAATTCCAGGTCAGCCTGGACCAGAGTGAGACCCTACCTCACAAAAATAAACAAACAAAAAAAATCCCATCACAGGAGCAATGACAGGACACTACTAGTAAGTAATCTGAAAGCTCATAGGTCAGTTATAACAAGTGATCTTATAGTCTTATGCTTATAGCCAGTAATCACCGTGGTTTGACAGATTTACCTCAGATTAATCCAGATACCTTTGTACTTACTGAAGCCTGTCTTAACTCATCCATTTCTCCTGCCAGGTTTCCCTCATCATGGTTCCCCTTAGCTAGGTAGGATATGAAATTAAGTTCAGGATTAATTGTCCTGTTTTACAAACAGATTTGTTGACTATTCAGCTCACTAGTGTCTTCACTTACATAGTTTTAGAATTTTCTTGTCCTGTCCATGGACCATTGATTGACCCTCCCTTTTTCAGTGTTTCTTCTCTCCTTTGTGGGTTCAAAGCTGTGTTTTTCTTTTCTGATGTGAGCAGCACTTTGTATACTACACAAAGATTGACCTCTGGCTTTTCTAGATCAGACCCCTCTGCATTTCCAAATTAGTAAGAATGGTATGGCTTTGCAGAGTGTGGATATATATGTATGAGCCATTCAAGGGTGGGAGGACCCCACTACACACAATCACTGTGAAGTTTTCCCCAGAGTGCCTCACAGGCTATGTAAATTGAGTGAATGGCCCTTGGATTTGATCATGTGTGGCCATGTTGGTGTCAGTCAGAGGGTATTTCTCACTTTTTGTCTAGCTCTTCTGAGCTTGACAGGTTCCTTAAAAGGAGAAAACTGTTTGTGGTTTCACCATGAGAATAGCTAACGCAGTTTGCTAAAAAAGTTATCTTTTCTGTGAATCATAGGAATAAATCCAGTGGTTTTTCCAGAATTTTTTGGAGTAGATCTCACTTTTACTTTACTAAACATACATTCAGTGGAATAATGTTTGTCTCCACATTTGTCAGTATGTAGCTCCTAGTGGTCATTTTAGAGAGGGAGATAATATAAATAATGGAAGTTGCTGAGCAGTTTCTGTTGTACAAAGTTTATTCTGATGTCTTTTTGAACAACATTACTAGAGGACACTAACCTTTATCCCAAACTTAGAGGTCCAGACATGGCTTTGAGTCTTCAGTAAGGATAGTCTTGATTTTGCTTTAAATTCAAAGTACTAGATATTCCAATATGAAAAGGAAGCCTCTTCTAAATATGCAGAGGCTAAATGTGCTAAATATGTTTATGAGGAATTTACAGCCCTGGTACCCTCCTACCCCAGAAAGTTGCACTGGCCAGAAATGTTCTTGCTGAATAACTAGGAAGTAGAGATATAGTTACTGGCTTTTATATGACTTCCCCCTTGTTGTCTGGAAATTCTGATTTGTACTTTAAATTCTTATTTAAAAAAACCTCATATTTGTTTTAATTTTAATTTTACTCTAGGTTAGTAGAAAATAACCTACATTTAGACACATAGAGAATGTTTCCTGTGGTCGGTAGGGACTTCAGATTTTGTTCATGTTTGTTAGCTAGCATCAGTTTACTTTTGCTTCTAATTTCCAGCTGTTGAGAACTAGAAATAAGTAACCTGCCTCATAATAGGAAAATTTAATAAAAACAATTGCTTTGTCTACTGAAAGTCTTAAAGGGAGTTCTTAATACTATCTGTTACCAGAGTCTCTGCTTATAGGAGTGCTCAGTGCTTCAAAGGCATATTTTCAAGTGATGCCTATTTGTCATCATGCCTAATGTAGCTTTTTAAAATTTGTTCTGATGCCTTGCTGGAAAGAGCTTAGAAACTTTTCCCCCTGCTTTCTGTGTGCACAGTAAGGTGGGAAGGAAATAAACAACAAAGAAATCATGTAACTTTATTTATATCTATCTTCAATGTTAGCCTAGCAGTTTATTGCTGGAGTATTGATTTCTGAATCCACATTCTAATAATAATCGTATTCTCCAGACTTGCATAAAAGTCACAGATTTACATTGTCTTGCATACTCCTCTTATAGAACCTTTAGGAGGATATTTCACAAACTTTTTTTTGTATGTGTGGTGTTTTGATATAGGGTCTCACTCTAGCCCAGGCAGACCTGGAATTCACTCTGTAGTCTCAGGGTGGCCTCAAATCATGGCAGTCCTCCTGATCCTCCTACCTCTGCCTCCCGAGTGCTGGGATTAAAGGTGTGCACCACCACACCTGACTTCACAAACTATTTTGACAAGTTATAAAAAAAATCATTTATATCAGCCCAGTATATATTTTATAACCCAATGTATTTCTGTCTGATATATTTAAAATTCAGGAAAAGATTCATAAGTAGCACTTTCTTTTAGGACATAAAATCCTCATATTTTCTTTATTCCATTTAATTTAAAAAATATTTTATTTTTATTTATTTTTTGAGAGAGAAAGATACAGAAATAGGCAGGTAGAGAGAGAGAGAGAATGAGCATGCCAGGGCCTCCAGCCACTGCAAACTAACTCCAGATGTGTGCATCCCCCTTATGCCTCTGGCTTATGTGAGACCTGGAGAGTTGAACCTGGGTCCTTTGGCTTTGCAGGCAAGTGCCTTAACTACTAAGCCATCTTTCCAGCCCTCCACTTAATTTTTTTGAAGAGTGTTGCTTGCCACTGTTGGTTGGTTAGACAACATAATCCATGTTTAAGTTTTAACATATTAGGCTAAAAAGCTTAGGTAAATTAATAGGCTTTTAATATGAAGTGTTTTGTAGGCATTTTATTTAAAGCATAGCTAATCTTCACAATAACTCATACAGATATTATTATACTGGCTTTAGAACAAGAAAATATATATTCATAAATCAGAATGATATATTAATCTGCTGAGAAACAGTACACAGACCAAGATTAAATTCCATTTTAATTCTAGAGCTTGAGTCTTACAAGGTTATTTATTGTACATATTATGACCCTTTCCTCATCATTTAAATTTTCCCTACCTACAATACCTTGTAGTGGCTCATTATAGAGGAATTAAAAGAGCTGAAGCATTTGATTTATATTTTCTTTATAAAGTAGAAAACTTCTTCTTGATGTAATGTTGCCTGACTACATTCTAATAATACTTATATTCTAATAATAATTGTATTCACTAGAATCACATAGAATCACAGATTTATATTGTCTTATACCCACCTTTTAAAAAAATAATTTATTTGAAAGAGGTCATGTCAGGGTGTGGCAGTGTGTGTTTACTGAATGCAGTTCATGTTTTGTGGTAACTGACAGTGTGTTACTATGTATATATTCTGATTTATCTTTCCTGTTGGACATTGGTGCTATTTGTACTCATGCAGAAGCTATTGCAGTGCACCTTACCTTTGTATATAAAGCAACATTAGCATCTTTTGTTAGGTGGATCCCTAGAAGGACATTACTTAAATAAAAGCTGTAAACTTTCTAGGAGCGGGCAATAAGTGTTGTTCAATTGCCACATGTGCTTATAAGGTAGAAATTTACATGACCCAATAGTCATGATTCCATAGTGTGACTTTAATCAATTTTATATGCAAAGATAGCTGTAGCCATTCTCTAATGTGAAATTCGCTCTGGGAGTGACTTTTCATAAAAATAAAATATTTTTGTATTAACTAGAACTAGGATAACTTAGTAGAAACTAATTCCACGTTTACATTAAGCCTATTTTTAATGTGGTACTGTGTACATTGTTGTGGCTAATCCAAATACAATATGGCATAGTCACTGATTGACTAGAAAAGTGCACTTAACTGATGGTCTAGTAGGTCTTTCTACAAACCTAGGCGCAGGTACCTCAGTGCTTGCAGTCATGGAGACCCAGCAGTTAGCGTTCCTGTGTACTTGTAGGACAATCTGCTGTGCAGATTGTGGTGTGTCTTTAAATTGTGCTTGCTGTTGTGTCGTAGAAGCCTCTACTCTGCTGCTTATGCCATTGGAACTGAAAGATGTCTCAGTTTTGTTTTTCCTGAACTACTTTGCATGTGAGAGGTAGATGCTGATGGGTTCTGAGTCTTTAGGATACAGTCTCATGAAATTAATTATGTTCCATTGATTGTGCCTCAGTAGTATAGATACTGTCACTCTTTATAATTTAACTTTGATAATTTTTAACAGCAGTTAACAGATCAACACCTTGGAAAAAAATCACTAAATACAATGCTTCTGTATTTTTAAAATAAATAAACAGAGGCAGCATTCTGAAATCTAGAGTAATAATAATATATTTGGTTTCCAAAAAGCACTGTGAGCTGTAATTGGCTTCATATGAACTCTAGAGAAAGATCTTCTAATTTTATTAGATAGCTATTTAAATCTCCAATCTTCATAATGGTGTATGGAACTTTATGCATTATTTACAATATCATGTATAAGTTAAGGTCAGATTATACTAATGTGATTTTCAATGCAATAGTAATAATAAACATAAACTAGCAAATACTGACATATATTTAGTTCCACAGTGAGCCAGAAGCTCTACAATTACTGAAAAAAAATTACTTTCTTCATGAGAGATGTGATGTGGGGACCAAAATCAAGTATTTGGAATATGAATATTAAATTGTGTTAAAACTCTCTTCAACATTTTGTTTGGTAAAATTCAAGTGATTACTTGTGTGTGAGAAGTTGTATATGTACTTTTTTTTATGGGCATGAATGTTGGTACTGATTTGGAAACCACTTTAGCAAAAAGGTAAAAATCTATGAAAATATGTTTCACCTGCCAGGCGTGGTGGCACATGCCTTTAATCCCAGCACTTGGGAGGCAGAGGTCAGAGGATCACCCTGAGTTCAAGGCCACCCTGAGACTACAGAGTGAACTCCAGGTCAGCCTGAGCTAGAGTGAGACCCTACCTCAAAAAACAACAACCACAACAAAAAACAAACAAGCTATATATATATGTGTGTGTGTATGTGTGTTTCACCATATGCAAATATATTAACTAAAATAATAAATATTACCTGGAAAAACATAGTAATAGCAAAGCATACCTCTTGGCTACTGCCCAGTCATGGCAATCCTCAGTGTGGTGTCTGGCCTCTGATGCCGTTGTCCTGTTTCTCTTGTCTCTGCTCTCCCATTGTGCCATTGGCAAGGAGTTGAGAAGTTAGTCCATTACTTCTCTGACAAAGCGTGGTATAGTACAATTTCAGACTTTTTCTTACCACCTTCCTCATAATTACTTTTTTCTTTTCTTTTCTTTTCTTTTCTTTTCTTTTTTTTTTTTTTTTTTTTTTTTTTTTTTGCCAGTTTGCATGATGCATGTCAGTGCGTGCATGAGATTGTAGGCATGTTACCAGTGGTTTGATTTCCATCTTCCTTTTAGCTTTTCAAGTGTATTTAATAATAATCAAACTGTACTAGCCCAAGAAATAATTCTAAGTAATTCTTGTGTGCTTAATGTGGCAGGATTTTTACACTTTAGAACACTTCCTGCTTGTTACTTTACACACCTGGCACATTGTTACTTATTTAGGACTTGCCATTTTTAGCTACCATTTTCTTGCTAGTGATCCTAGAAGAGGAATGTGTACAAAACCTGGCCCTGAGCACTTTTCCTTAAGTAAATACTGGATATCTTTGAGATGGTGTGAGATAAAGATGAGGGGTTTCAGGCTGAGTGTGGTGGTCCACACCTTTAATCCCAACACTTGGGAGGCAGTGGTAGGAGGATCACTGTGAGTTCGAGGTCACCTTGAGACTACAGAGTGAATTCCAGGTCAGCCTGGACTAGAGTGAGACCCTACCTTGGAAAAGAAAAAAAAGAAGAAGAGAAGATGAAAAGCTTCCCTCTGTGAAGAGATAGTAAAGATGAGAGGTTTTCCTCAATGATGAGTGCTCACTTACCTTTCTTAATGTTTCCCCCAGTGGGCCACTGTGGGACCACTGTCCAGAAAAATTGATCCTCTGGGTGTCTTGGGTTTGATGTCTGCAGGTTATTACGTAGGTGAGAATCAGCTAAAAAGAAAATGAGGAATTTACCCAAAAGTTAGTACCTGAAGAGCTTTTATATGTATTAAAACTTAAAATAAGCACCCAGGTATATTGTATATTCTGTAAAAATATGAACTTTTAACAACTATTCAAATAATACCAAGTAGTAAAGTCTTGTGCTGCATTTTAAATACTCTGATGGGGTCAGGGAAATGGCTCAGCAACTCAAGGTTCTTGCTTTACAAAGCCTGTTGGCCCTAGTTTGATTCGCCAGACACCCATATAAAGTCAGACAGATGCAAAAAAGTGGTACATGTGTCTGGCATTCATTTATAGAAGAGACTCCAGTAAACACACACACACACACACAAAAAAATATTTAAAATTCCCTATTAGTTTAGAATGTGCCATTGCCATTTGCTAACGTGAAATTTCAATTTTATCTCATTAAACGTTAGAGGGGAGGAAGGATAGAGAGAGAGAGAGAAAGAGAGAGAAAGAGAGAGAGAGAGCAAAACAGCAGGCCAGGGCTATAACACCTCATGGCCTATTCTCACATAAAGGTTCCACAACCTTTCCAGTAGTGCCATTTTCCTGGGGACTGAATCTTCAAACACTGAATCTATGAGGGGTATTACATTCAAACCCCACACTTTTTCAGTCAGGTATGCCCTTTCTTTTTGATCCCATATGAAGTTCAGCTTGGAAATTGGTCTCATCCTATGTTTCCCTAACTTCGACTTGAGGAGGTCAGTTAATCACAGGACTCATACCATGCTCAGTTCTGGGTTTCTCCACTTCTAATTCTGCACATGGTACACAGTAGGCATTGAAGAAATGGGATGTCTTTGGTATTCCTTCTTATTCGTTTTATTACTCATGAGGATGTAGAGTCATTGTATTTAGATTCATGATAAGGTATGCAAAGGCATCATTTGTGAGGATAGGAGCAGGTAGTGGAAGGGCAAGATGAAGATGCATTACAACATCTTGTTTATATGTAAGTGCTGAGGATTTAGTGTTTTGATTTTTACCTGTTAGGCATAGCTTGTTGTATGCCTTGCCAGCAGTTACTTAATGACAGTACAGCCCAGAGTGGGAAGCCTCTTCTTCATTACCCTCCACATACCAGGTGAGGTTGGGTGCATTTGGGATGGCGTGACTGTAGACTGTCATGCACATATGAAGAACAAGTTGTCTCCTTAGACCTCCCCTCACATTATACCAATTTCTTATTCTTGAAAGGCACGTTTCTGCTTTACAATAGTGGAATAAATTTCCTAGATTATAGTCAAACATTATATTCATTTTAGGATAGGGAAATTATATTACTAAAATAAATTTGTAATGAAATATAAAACATTGTGTATCATTTTGAAATTATTGATTTATTTAGTGTAACTAGATAGGTTAGACTTTTACTTGTATAATTATTTAGTCTAACTCATCAGGTAAAAGACTCAACATGCTATTACTCTTAAAAAGACCTTCTCATTTCAATTTTTTAATGTTGGAGATGGAGCTCTATCACACTGAGTATACAGCTCATCTCTGATTCTCTTGTGTTCCATGTCTCTCTGATAAGAAGTGGCTAGTTGAGGAATGTGGGTAATCAGAGCACGAGCACAAGGAATAGACAAGTATACATCATCCTAGACCTTTTCTGGAGGATCTACTGTCCTGATCAGATTACTACATTGTCTTATTTAGAAAAAAAAGCATGCCTTTGTATGCCTTGAGCTGATAACAGTCCCTTTTTGTTCTATAGCATTACACATTTTAGAATCAAGTTATTTTTCAAATTACCACTGCCATTTTCAAGTCTGAAATTGCCTTAAGAATTTTTAAATTGGACCAAGACTTTTTTTTATTATATGTGAAGGTGAAAGGGGATGAAAAGGGAAAACAAGTCCCCATGCAATCAGACTTTTAGTGTAACCCTCACTCCCCCATCTTTGATAAACTTATTTCTTTAGTATGGCCCTCCCCTTACTTCTGTTGACCTTTTTGATGGTCATGATCACATGGGCACAATATTCTTCCTGCCTCCAACCAGGACACCTCAGGGGGATTCTGATGGATTAGTGAGTGGTGATTTTATGCTTTCCATGTTGAAGGACAGTTTATTTATGTCTGTGGATATTGAAAGTTTCCACTGTCTTTACATGTGAGGGAAATATTCCTACTGTCCTTTAAATCTGGAATATTTAGCATTAGGCTGCAACAGAGTTGGCTTTATTTAATTTATTGTAATATCCATTTGAATTAATTAATTTTCATTAGCTACTGTTTTGATTTTTTTTTCCCCTTAAAATTACTGAGGCTGGGCTGGAGAGATGGCTCAGCAGTTAAGGCACTTGCCTGCAAAGCCTAATGACCTGGGTTCAGTTCCCCAGTACCCAACATGTAAAGCCAGATGCACAAAGTGGCGCATGCATCTAGAATTTGTTTGTAGTGGCTAGAGGCCTTGATGTGTCCTGCCCCCCTTCTCTCTGTGTCTATTTCTCTCTCTGTCTCTCTCCTCTTTCCACTTTCCTCTCTTCCCTCTCTCTCCCTGTCCCCCTCCCTCACGACTTAGCAGATAAGGCACTTACCTGCAAAGCCATGGACTCAGGTTCATTTCCCCAATATCCATGTAATACAGATACACAAGGTGGCACATGCATCTGGAGTTTGTTGGCAATGGCTAGGGGCCCTGGCATGACCATTGTCTCTGCCCCCCCCCAATAAATAATATAAAAGTAAATAAATAAAAAATATTTTAAAAATTACTGAGGCAGACTTCTGCCATCCCTCCCAAATCAGAGCCTATTCCCAGTTACTCCAACCATGCCATAATTCATTCTCACTGCTGATCTTGGATGGCCATTTTCCAGTGCTTATCAAAAAGTGAAAGAACATACAGCATGTGGCAACAGGTCCACCCTTTTCCATATACCTGAAAGATACTGCCCAGGCTTCTCTGTGGATTGTCAGTGAAAAATGATCCTGTAAAGTCTGTGTTTCAAAACTTTTCCAGTCTGTCATTTTAGCTCACTTTATTAATAGAAAGTATATACACTATGCTATATACTTGTAGCAGCCTATTCTTCTCTCTGAACAGATCCAGTAGGCCCTCTTCCTTTAAATATTTTTTTAATTTATTTGCAAGCAGAGGGAGACAGAGGAGAGAGAGAGAAAAAGAAAGAGAATGGGTACTTCAGGGCCTCTAGCTGCTGCAAATATACTCCAGGTGCATGTACTACATTGTTTATCTGGCTGCATGTGAGTACTGGGGAATTGAGGCAAGGACATTAGGCTTTACTGGCAAGTGTCTTAACTGCTGAGCCTTCTGTCCAGTCCCAGCCTTATCTTTTGTATCTTTAGTTATTTAGGGCATTGAAAGATAGATTTAAGATGCATCTTTTTTTTTTTTTTTTTTTTTTTTTTTTTTTTTTGATGTATGGTCTCACTTCTTAGCCCAGGCAGACCTGGAACTCACACTATAGGCTCAGGCTGTCCTCAAACTCACAGTGATCTTCTACCTCTGCCTTCCAAGTGTTGAGATTGAAGTCATGTGCCACCGCACTCAGCTTAGATTCATCCTTTTGTTGTTGTTGTTGTTGGATTTTTTTTTTTTTCTAGATGTCCCAAAGTAATGGAAGTCACTTGCTTTCTCTAATTTTTGTGGAAGGTAGTAACCACACATCTTCAGAGGCAGATATGTGAGGCACACTGGCCTTGAGAACCTTGCTGCTATGGGATTTTCTGGGCCTTAGTTCCACTTGTAGGCTGTCTCCTATTTGTGTTATCTTCTGCTTTCACCAAAAAGGCTGATCCCCGGGTGCGAGGAGAGACCAGGAGTCGAGCTCGGGTTTTCAACATGCTAGGCTAAGTGTATTGACCACTTCTTAAATCTATAGAATTTCGCATAAACTAACATAGTTTTCATTCTAAACTATTTTTTACCTGTTGGTAATTTTAATTCTTAACAGAGGTACATCACTTAGTAACAAGGTATACAGCTTTAAAAAACCTGAAGATGGATAATATTCTGAAGGTTCCTGATAAATGTGAGTGATATTAAACTCAGAGTGCTACAGAAGTTACTCTCTTGGGACTTACTCTCTCAGGACTCCCTGTAGATGATGGTTGTGAATACTTGATGATTCTAGTAAGGCTGGGATTGCTTCTCTATAGTAAACCAGAACTGTAAGGTTTCTCCTCCCCCATTTAATTTTAAACCTTGTTTAGTGTTTACTGCCTGTATCATTTTTTATTTGCATTATTACTTTTATATGTGTGTCATGAATTTGCTTGAGTATTGCAATTCATTTTTTACTTTAGAAACCCCCATAGTTTCCATATTAAAGTACAGTTAAGATCAATGTGGTCTAATTGTAACTTAACTTACATTAATTGTAGGAGGAGTTTCAAGATAAATTGTTGGTAATGTTGTTTTTAATTTTAACAGCCTCAAGTACTACAGCCTTCCAGCAGCCTTCCCAGACCCACAGACCACGCCCAGGGAAAACTAATCAAGCCACAGCATATCGAGGCCCACAGTGATCACGCAGTGCAGGACATGCATCCGAGTGGTCCATGTCTCTATGGAAGCTTTACACGAGGCTCCCAGCAAGAAGACAGCTGTGCTTTGCGAGACCGACCCTTCTCCAGCCCACTGCTCCCAGTGGGCATGGTAAAGAGTGCACCTTCCGAGACAGACCTGAATGTGACCATGGATGCTCAAGAGCCTAATCATTTGGCAAAGAATCAAGCCAGTGACATGCAGTGTATACCTGCTCCTCTTCAGTCACCTCCGCAGTTAAGTCCAGTGGACCAAAGTAAGAGAAGTGGAAGACATCAGTATCCACCGGCAGGCTACCTGCCTCAGCCCAAGTCCCCACAGGTTTTAAAGCCATCCACATTGAGTTCTTTGGTTCCTCCTCCAGATTCTGAGTCCTCTCCAAGCAGAATTTCCACTTGTAAGAAGTCACCAGTAATCACACCATGTAACTCAACAAAGCTTCAGCCGACATCTAATCAAACCAATCTTGCAAACAATCGCAAAGTCTCTAAGCTCCGCCCCCCTTCTGGCTCCTTCAAACAAAAACAAGTAAGCGGTCCCCAACAGGAGCCCCAAAACTTTCAGGCCAAGACCAGCATCCCAAGGCCACTAACACGGCAAAGAGAAATCGCACAGAATACACACAGCAATTTGCATTCTGGGGATTGTTTGGCCTCCGATCGATATTCTCGTCTTCCTAAACCAAAGATCCATTAAATTCACAGCCATCACTTGCCTATTTGTCATTTACAAACACCCTGTTCTGTAATAGCTTTATGTGCAGTTTGCTACGACACTATGTGGGAGGTTCCATTAAAAGCCTGCGAATCTTAAAATTAAAATGTGGAAGCTTCTAGCTTGGCTCTTCCATTTTCTGTCCTGGTTGAAGTGCATATCATTTGAGCATACTTGCCTCAGGTGAACACAGTTTACTTACTCATTTCAGAGGCCCACCAAAGTCTGTACTCATGTATCCACTCCTCTGCACACCAGAGAAGTCATTAATAGTCCGTATGTGTGTGCTGCTAATTTAGTTCTGCCGTGGTCTATATTAACTGTGGTTATCAGAACCCCGTTCTTTTTGCTTGTTCATTCTGTGAATATGGCTACTGTTTTTAAGAGATCTGATGACAGTGGGAGATGGTGGTCTGCAAGTAGAGTTTGGCCAGTGTTTTGTATATCATGAGTTCTATGCAAAATTTTATGAGTAAAGGATCTGACGTTTAATGGGAAGTCCCTGAAAGTTTTATTTTCCTTGCTAGCATCAGCAAGCTAATCCTGTTATTTATTCATTTATCAAGTTCTCCAGGCTGACAGTGTTCATTATGTTATATCAACCAACTCTGTGTTACTTTAGCCCCTTAGTTCACACACAGGCCATTTGCTTGTATCACTATGGGGTAAATGTGAAGAGCTTAAGGTGCCTGTCAGCCAATTGTTTGTAACCTGTGCTGGTGCTGGAGTTTTGCTGACAGTTCAGTTTTGAACCACACAGACTTATGGATCCATCATAGCTGTTTTAAGGTTTTACAACATGCATTTTAAATTAAATCTTTATTGAAATACTTATATTTATTGACTTTCTGCTACTATCTGAAGGCTGGAATAATAGTCTTGAAATATTTGCACAAAATTTTGATGGGATATAAATGTCCCATACATAGGGATTTAAAGCTTATTTTCTATAGAATAATAAGTTAAAATATTTTGAGGAATATGTAAATTTAAGAATATCTTGAAAGCTTGAATTCATAATAGGTTTGCTTTTCTGAGTTTCTTGGTGTTTCCTTTCTGTTGGTATATGTTTGAATGACAGTTACTTGAAAAGTAGGTTTGGAAAGAAAAATAGATTGTAGGCAATCACACCTATCAGTGAAGGAAGCATTTCTTTGTATTTTAAACAGTATTTCAAAGGCAGTGTGCTTATTTACTTTAATACATTACAGAAGGCAGCTCGGAGATCCCCCACCCCCATGGTCAAGTGCAGGAATCCAGTTATGCCAAATAGTTCAGTAAATTTAACTTCTGTTCTCCCAAATCATGTTATCTTTAGGCTAGTCACCCATATCTGATTTAGTTTAAATTAACATTTTAAGGCAGATAATTTTATAAAGTTAATTTTTGACTAGCTAACTGAAAAACATATCAAAGAGTCACAGCCAAAAAGTCAGTCAAATTTTTAGGGATTCCTTTAAAAAATGCACAAGGCAAACAGTATCTTCCCCTTTTCATAAGAGAACGAATGTTTCAGGTGCTTTACTAGAAATTTCCAAAGTGGTGTTTGCTACCATTTTGATGCCATCTTCCCTCCTCAGCTCTCAGACCCTTCAGGCAAATCTGCCATTCAGTGGTACAAGCCTTCCTTGGTTTCACTCGCAGGCAAAGAAGCCTAGCGTTTCTGCCACAGAAGGGACCAAGTTCAGAAAGGCCTGCACACAGTCAGGTACTGTTTGTGTGGAGGCAATCACACCTATCAGTGAAGGAAGCACTTCTTTGTTCATGAAAGTGAGCCAGTCAGCTGCAGCTCTGTGTGGGACACGTGTTTTCTCACTTTAAAGAAGACAGGAAATTGATTACATTGCACATCGGATGCTATCACAATCTGTTTCCTAGAGGAACGTGTGCTAATGAGTTAGTAGAGTTTTGGTTGACTTGCACTTGGTATAGATCTTAGGAAATATTTTTTTACAGATTGGTTTTATCCTTAGGGAAAAGTTTTACATTTTTAATTTATTTTAACCCTCTAGTCTGAGGGAAATGTTTTGTTTATTGTGTAGAAATGTTGACTGAAATACTTTGTTTATTCTGATTTTGGTCACTACTAGTGCAGAAATGTTGTCCATCAGTTTAGCTTCTCTGTACCTTTATTTCATAATCTTAATATGAAATAGGCTCCTCCCTCCTGCCCCATGTCTGTGCGTGTGTGCGTGCGTGCGTGTGTGCGTGCGTGCGTGTGTGTGTGTGTGTGCATGCATGCGTGCGTGTGTGTGTCGAGACAGGCTTCATGTAGCCCAGGCTGATGAAACTTGCTGTGTAGACGAAGATGACCTTAAACTTTGGATCTTTCTGCCTCTCCCTCCTGAGTGCTAGATTGCAGTTGTGGGCCACCATATCTGGTTTATGTGGTGCTGGAGCTACATCCCCAGTCCTTATCAATATAATTCTGAAGCATGATAGATTAGGAGAGGAAATATTTAGTATGCTTACACAAATAATACAAAGTGTTGCCTGCAGTTTTCTTTAAAAGCTGTAGGAATTGTATTGTCTTCCTGTTATGGATGTGAGGATGTAGCACTGCTGAGGAATCAGAAGTCTCTCAGAGTTGCTTGATCTGTCTCTTGCTTCTGTAAGTCAGCGCGGTGCCAAGTCTTCCCCCACAGAACCTTAGATCACTTTTTCTTTGTTCTGTCAGTGTAGATAGTTGAAGCTTATGATTACTAAGTCCCAGGGAAGGGTTGGTTAAGTTTCACATTTATGAATGAGAAAGTATATAGAAATAAATACTTGGCTTTTAATGGGATGCATTTTAATTATTATCATTTCTTTTTATTGAGGCAGAGTCTTACTTTGTAGCCCAGGCAGACCTTGAATTCACTCACAATCATCCTGCCTCAAGTTGTTAAGGTCTGGGATTACTGGTGTTTGCCAACATAATCCAGTTGTATATCAAGTTTTTTTTTTTTAAAGAAAGCTTGGCCTAAGTTGTTTTTAAGGTGGTTTTAAGACATTAAATGAAGAATTACAGAGTTGTATGACATAGGCTGTTTCTAACAACTGAGACCATCCTTCTGTTATTTTTCTTTTGTAGTCTCTTTTTCATTTGTGCAATATTTCCAGGCATATTGACTACTGTTTATTGTAGTTACATAACTATTAGAGAACTTACTAAGCATTTTAACAAGTAAAAATCTGAATATGAAAGAAAATACCAGATATGCACTTTAAATGAGCTTAATTGCTTGGAGTTGTGCCTGAAATATCAAAATGCCTCCTCCTGGTGTGGCTTTGTTGAGTGAAATGGCTTCCTCTGTACTTGCTGCTGTATGAAGATATCAGTACAGCCCTTCATACAATCATATCTCTGCCATGTCAGTCTGTTCATGATAGCACTGAGTTCTCTTCCAGTGTTCACTGTCCCTTGAATTATTTCACTCAATTCATCAGAGAATGTGCCCCCCTGTAGCCATCATTGCTAAAGGTCATGTGACATGGATGATGTTCTTGTCCCAGGTGCACTCTTGCTTTCTGACCAGAGTTGTTCTGATGGTTTTCTGAGCTCCAGGACACTGGGGATGCACGTTGGGTTCAAGCAGGCCTGCACTGAAGGTCAGTTAGACTGCAGCACCACTTCTGCTCTTTCTCCATTCTACACCATTAGCTCTCATGTCACCAACTTAACTTGGTGGTTACGTTTTGCACGCTTGTGCACACATCTGAAGATAATTGTAACTGTAATCCACATACATTATGTTATCCATGGGGATGATGGCCTCACTGTTTTTCTTAATTCTGATGCCTGAGTTCTGTTTTCTATTGCTCTTTAAGTTTTCTGCTGCAGCACTTTGAGAAGATACATTTAGATGTGATTATGAGGGTTCTGTAATTATATTATTGGTTAAATATTATGTCTTCACCTTGTTGGGGAGAAGCTGACCCCTTTTTCCTTGATGGAGCATTGCCTGCCACAATGAAACAATGCTGGCCTTGAGAACTTACAGTCTATGTTATGACTCCTGAGTATATAAGTCATGACTAACTAAAACCAGAAGTAATATCTACAGTGTTGTTTTTCCTGTTGATTTAAAAACCAATTCAGAGTACATAATGTATATTAGAATTTGCCTGTAAAATGAATTATGAAACCAGATGTAAAGTCTCCTTCCTGAAAATGATGGCATAGTAAATAAAAATAAAATTAATAATTATAACAATTCTCTTGTCCTCCACTTTGACTTCCATAATTTGTTTTCTCTGACATTTTTTCTCCACAAACATAAGATGCTATTTATTTCCTTGATTTTATTTTCAAACTCAGATACTTGATTTGACTTATTTCACACACACACATAATACCCAAGCCATGATTACCGAGTAGAAATTGAGCAGTATTTCCATATAAATAAAATACCAGCTTTATCTTTGGAAAATACTAGGCCAATAGATAATGAATATCTGAAGAAACAGTACCTATATTTAAATGCTGTGCAGGGTGGAAATGTCATTTTAATAACTTTAAAAAAATCATTTTGGGGCTGGGGATGGTTTAGCACATAAAGGGAGTAGCCCATAAAGCCTGCCAGTCCAAGTTTGAGTCCCCAGTACCCACATAAAGCCAGATGCACAAAATGGCACATGCATTTGGAGTTCATTTGCAGTGGCAAGAGGCCCTAGCATGCCCAATCTTTCCTCTCAATCTCCCTTTCTCTCTCCCTCTCTCTCTTTTAAATAAATAAATATATTTAAAAATAATTTTAAAGCATTCCATGTGCATAATATCTTAAAGCAAGAAAATTATAAAATTTAACATACAAATAGAGAATTTATAATTTCCTAATCATGTATGATAATTAGGTAATGAGATATGAAAAGTTGATATGTTGAATACTATCATATTAATCCAAAATGATTATATATAATCTACAAATATGCAAGTATTTTTATAAATATGTATATATGAGAAATTATTAGAAGAATTTCATTAATAAGTTGGACAATGGCACTTGCTGTCTTAAGGAGTAATTCACAAGTATTGCCTTATAATGACTACAATTTTCCTTTTTATTCAGTCAAGCGAGGTCATTTTGGTATGCTTGTTTATGCTTGTTTTTCCATGCCACTATCACTGGCTCGCTCTTGGCTGAGTGGATTTGAAGTGAGGTGTCTGATGGGTACCACTTGCCATGTTGGCTGCTATGTACGCAGCAGGGATGATGAGACGGTCTCCTGCCCTTCAGAGCATCGCACCATCTGCCTTGGGACCAGCCAGCCCTTCCCTCATTATCTAGTCCCCATTTCACATAGCAGTACAGTTCCTTTATGTTGATTTTTGCCCTTCCAGTTTCATTGTGGACTTAACTCCCATGCACAGTTCTCCTATTTGCTTCTGTATGAAGTTTATTTTGGGCTGTTGCGTGCCTTCATCTCCCTCTGTAATCAGGTCCTTAGATAATCTGGTTTTATTCTAGAACGCCTCTTTAGCTATACAGGGTATTGCTACTCTGCTTTCTACTTTAGATTCTTAGGATTTGTCTTTGGGGTTTCTCAACTTTCCTTATCTGTCTTCCTTTTTACCTTGTTAGCCCATGAGATCTCATTTTCTTTCTTTAAAAAAAATTTTCTTGTATGTAAGAGAGAGAGAGAGAGTATGAGTGCACCAGGGCCTCCTGCTGCTACAAATGAACTGGGCTGACATTTGTGCCACTTTGTGCATCTGCCTTTACCTGGCTGCTGCGGAATTGAGTCTAGAGCAGTCAGGCATTATAAACAAGCACCTTTAACTGCTTAGCCATCTCCCTAGCCCAAGATCTCATTTTCCAAAGTCTAGTTTTGTGTCCGTGTGTTATTTCTACTCACCTTGTTGTCTTGTTTAGACGAAAATCTCAACATTTTGTAAGACCTGTTTCTTTGCCGGGGGGGGGGCATGGAGCAGGGTCATTTTCCTCGCTTATGATGACCCTGACCCCAACACAACTCTCCATCTGGTATCTATGCTGTGCAAGAAACCATTGCTCACAGGCTTCTCAGCCATAAACATAGACTTGCTATTTTTCAAATTCTAAAACACCATGTGCCCACTCACACAGTCACTTTGCATATGAATATTGCTTCTTTGTTAATATTTTAAGAGATTATGGGATGAATGTTTTCTGTAGCAAAATTACATCTCCAGGGCTGGAGGGAGGCAGTTAAGGCACTTGCCTGTGAGGCCTGATGACCGAGGTTCTATTCCGCAGAACCCACATAAGACAGATGCATATGGTGGCGCGTGCATCTGGAGTACGTTTGAAGTGGCTAGAGGCCCTGGCGTGCCCATTCTCTATCTGCCTCTTCACGGAAGATGAAATACAGATGGCTTATAAACATCTAAAAAAATGTTCTACATCCTTAGCCATCAGGGAAATGCAAATTAAAACCACTTTGAGATTCCATATCACTCCTGTCAGAATGGCTGCCATCAAGAAAACAAATGACAATAAGTGTTGGCGTGGATGCGGAAAAACAGGAACACTTCTACACTGTTGGTGGGAATGTAAGCTGGTCCAGCCACTGTGGAAATCAGTGTGGAGGTTCTTGAGACAGCTAGAAATAGATTTACCATATGATCCAGCTATAGCACTCCTAGGCATATATCCAGAGGACTCTTCTCACTTCCTTAGAGATACTTGCAAAACCATGTTTATTGCTGCTCTATTCACAATAGCTAAGAAATGGAAGCAGCCTAGATGTCCGTCCACAGATGAGTGGATAATAAAGTTGTGGTACATTTACACAATGGAGTTCTATTCAGCAGTAAAGAAAAATGAAATTATGAAATTTGCAGGGAAATGGATGGATCTGGAAAGGATTATACTTAGTGAGGTAACCCAGGCTCAGAAAGCCAAACGTCACATGTTCTCTCTCATATGTGGATCCTAGCTACCAATGTATAGACTTGTGTATGAACTGGAACCAAAAGAGGTACCAGAAACCAGTAAGCGGGTAAAAGGCTATAAGGGGAGGGAAGAAAGGGAAGGTCTTAAGTGTATGGTAATACACATATGTAAGTAGAAGAACTGAGTACAGGGAGGGAATGGCCTAAGCGAGGCCATGGGAAGAGAATGCATACAAAAAGGGCAGGGGAGGGACAATCTAAACTCAAGATATTATCAATAAGACATATGTAAAACTACTTTTTGATTAAGGTCACGTCTAGAAGATGTAGACTTTACTAGAAAATTTTCAGTACCTGGGATGGAACTCCTTCCAGTGAGATGTTGGCCAAGGAGGTCCCGGTAGCCTCCAAAACATTAAGGCTTTTGCCAAAGCCCTTGGTTTCCCTAGAGAAATAGATAGTAAGACCCTATTGCTGAAGACATCTCATGCCTGAGAGGCAAGGACACTGAGAAAGCAAGCTGGTGCTGAGCAGAAAACCTTCTCCCTGTAGACCAGCCAACTGAAAGCTGGAAAAAGCTGCACTGCACGCAGCGTATGGGAGACAGAAGCCATCAACAGTGAAAATAGTGGATGCTGAATATTCAAGCTTGGCCAGACAGGCCCAATGACTGAACGGGTGCAATAGTGGCGTGTCTACTCTTGGGGTAACCAACTGCTCCATAATTGGACTGAAGGCCCTCTCACGGGAGGGAATACATACCCGGTACTGAAAAACCTAAGTAAAAGTCTATGGTAGGTGAGGTCATGAGCCTTGGGGGTATAAGCCTGCTCATGTCTGACTAAATGTATATATTATTCCCACCAAGCTGCCCTGGGGACACTACACTAAATGTTCATGTCCACATATTAACGCTATTCTCACTTCTGGCTAGAGAAGCTTCTCTTTTCAGATGGTGATGACCACTGGGATGACACAAAAGGCAACATAGTGCTGAGAAGAAGGGATGGAGGAGTGCCCAGCACTGAAACACCTCTGTCACATCCTCCAGTGGCTCAGGGACCATTGCGGAAGAGGGGCGGATAGAATGGAAGAGCCAAAGGAAGGATATGACCTCTTACTATGCAGCTGCCCAGACAGAAATTGGCCTCGATATCCATGATCTTGCAGTGCCTAGCAATACCTTTGCAAGACCCTCAAAATAGAAGAGAAAGATGATGTCATCAAATTAGGAGAGAGACTAATGGAGAAAGGGAGGGGATATGATGGAGACTGGAGTTCTAAATTGGAATGGGGGGGGAGGGAAATATCAGGTGGGGTTTTTTTTGGTATGTAAGATTAAAAATCAATAAAAATTAAAAAAAAAAATTTTAAAAAAATTACATCTCAGCCAGGCATGGTGGTGCACACCTTTAATCCCAGCACTTGGGAGGCAGAGGTAGGAGGATCACTGAGAGTTCTAGGCCACCCTGAGACTACATAGTGAATTCCAGGTCAGCCTGGGCTAGAGTGAGACCCTACCTCGAAAAACCAAACAACAACAACAAAAAAAACTTACATCTCCATGTTACTGGTTTACAGTAAAAACTTGCATTCCTCACAGGAAATGATGTTGATAGACTTGCTTTGTGCCAGCCCTTTTGGATATTATGAGGAGAGGAGAAATCCTTGCAGTGGAAGACAGCAAAGTCTGGCAGTACAGCTGCGTCCCCATCCAGAAAAGAGAGAGGGCAAAAGACAGTGTAAAATGTTCTAGGTCACATGAGAACTCACTTGCAAAAGCACTCCACAAATGTGCCATTTATATTGGGATTTAAAAAAAAAAAATCACAGGGTGGAGAGATGACTCAGCATTTCAGGGTATTTGCTTGCAAACCCTGCTGGCCTGGGTTGAATCCCCAGTACCCACATAAAGCCAGATGCACAGAGTGGTATATGAATTGAGTATATGAATTGAGTAGCAAGAGGCCTGGGCACACCCATTCTCTGTGTCTCTTTCTCTCTCACCCTCCTCTTTCCTTGCAAATAAGTAAAAATAAGAATTTCATTGCTAAGTAAAATTAGATCATTATCACATACCAGTGAATTTACCAGTCTGACTTTATAAGCACATGATCAGTTCACAATAATTCTGAGCTCCGAGAAAGTTTTAAGTTTCCATGGCAAATTGTAGCTGAGATACTGTATTTAACATATTAAAGGTGGGTCATGTGCAGATGTGAATTGCAGTGAGCAGAGTAACAGAATCTGTGATGAATTATTAATACATCTCAGTTTTTCAATTTTGTTACTGACGGTGTGAGGCACACACAGGCCCTTCAAACTCCTGGCTTGCCAGGAGCAGCTTCAGCCAGACCCAAAGATGCAGAGCGGGTCAGAGCTCAGGGGAAGTGCTCAAGAAAGGGCTTGGGCTAGCCTTGGACACCCTGAGAAGCCTGGGCCGTGTGTGCTGTGACTTCCCTCATTGTAAAGGGAGCTTGGGTTGGGCACTGGAGAGAGGAAGCAGAGGACAGTGGATTTCCAACCCTTGGCACACATGATAGAAAGCATCGCGTTAAGTCACAAAATGAGCAACCACCACACAAAGGGTCAAGAAAGCATGAATAGTACTGACCTTTGCTAACTGTCAAAGAGGTGCATGGTGTAATGACACACCACTTAATGCATGTGCATATGTGTTCATGTGTGTGCAGTCAGAAGGCCATGTCAGGTGTCATCCTTAGGGATATAATGCACCTTTTCTTGAGATGGCCTGGAGCTTGCTAACATAAGCCAGAGTGGCTAGCTTGTGAGCCCCAGGGATCTTTGCTCTCTCTTCCTCCCCAACACTGGAATTAAAAGTGTACACTACCATGCCTCTGGCATTTTCTGTGGGGTCTGGGGATCAAACTCAGTTCCTCATACTTGTGAGGCAAGCTTTGCCAACTGAGCTGCCCCCCCAAGCTCCCATCCCCCATTCCACTTATCAGATGCCTTTCTATGCAAGAGTGACTTAGGAGTGGATAATCAGAAACAACCCAAATGTCAGATAATGGAGGAATGACTATATGTCATCCACATAACGATGTGTTCTATAGCCAGCTAATGCTCTTAAGTATTTACCCAGAATAGTCACATTATCATAGTATTGTTCAAAATATCTCAATCGTGGGCTGGAGGGATGGCTTAGTGGTTAAGGCACTTCCCTGCAAAGCCAAAGGACCCAGGTTTGATTCCCTGGGACCCACATGAGCCAGATGCACAAGGTGGTGCATGCATCTGGAGTTTGTTTGCACTGACTAGAGGCCCTGGCATGCCCATTCTCTGTCTCCTCTGTATCTCTCTCTCTTTCTCTCTCTCTGTGGTTGCAAATAAATAAATAAAATATAAATAAAAAATAGGTGCTATAACAATTAAATAATTGTTTTTTAAAAGCTCAATTATAACTGGGAATCAGAAAAGAATAAAGCCAGATATCTGGTACATCCAGCATGCATATGCTTATGAATATATAAAACAGTAATTCTAATAATGGTGCTACAATCCCAGGCTTTTATATCTTCATGTTATACATTTTCTAGTGTTTTGTTTTGTTTTATGAGGTAGGGTTTCACTCTAGCTCAGGCTGGCCTGGAATTCACTTGGTAGTCTCAGGGTGGCCTTGAACTCATGGCGATCCTTCTACCTCTGCCTCCCAAGTGCTGGGATTAAATGTGTGCACCACCACACCCTGCCTCTAGTTTGTTTTTTTTTTAATTGTGAGACCATGTTTTTACAGAGAAAGAGTGTGTGTGTTTGTGTGTGTTTAATAATATAGTCATTTCTGTTGCATATGCTACATTTGTGAAGGACTTGGCAGAGACATTCAATAACTGATCTCCCCAACCACTGAGTTAACAAGTGGTCTTTGTCCATAACTCCCAGTAACAGATTTTAAAAAATTTTATTTGCATGCATACACACACACACATACACACACACACATGCATGCACATACATATGTACCAGAGCCTTTTACTGCTGCAGATGAACACCAGCCCCTTGCACCACTTTTTATGTCTGGTCCTTGTAGGTGGCTTGGGAATTGAACCCAGGTAGGCAGGTTTTGTGAGAAAACACCACACCAGCTGAGTACAGCCACTAAAGTTACATTTTAACTCAGTTGTACAAAAACAGACCAGGGCCCATCTACCTGTCCTCAGACCCAGTGGCTGAATCCAGTCTCTACTGTTTCAGTCAGGCCAATGTGTTGGGAATACATTTTCCTGCGTCGGGAGATATGTCAGCAATTAGTGACAAAATCTTTCTTCCAGATGTTAATGGTTTGTTCTATTGGTGTGTACAAGCTTGATCTCTGGAGAGTCACCTGAGTGTACACCAGCTCCTCCAAATTCTCCGTGAAATATCTTCTTCTTATTCAGTGGTTCCATTTGCACCCTCCCAACCAGGAGTGCCATAGATGTTTTCGTCTGTACAGACCAAGCAATGCTTTCCTGGTCACTCTGCCAGAGACTGCTTGCTGTGGGCTGCCAATGCCCACTATGTTAGTGGCACCCCTTGCTGGGCATGATGGACTGTCTCATGGAGTTCATAGAATAGCAAAGAACGGTTTCATGACCCCATGGTGAATACTGGTAACCCCACTGAGGAGGGCCCTCAGGGGGATGAGGGTGGAGAGGAAAGGAATGGAAACAACACACACATCTTTATCCCAGCACTCGGAGGCAGAGGTAGGAGGATTGTCATGAGTTTGAGGCCACCCTGAGACTACATAGTGAATTCCAGGTCAGCCTGAGCTAAAGTGAGACCCTACCTCAAACCCCACCACCCCAAAAAATAATAAATAAAAAAATAAATTAAAAGTAAACATAAAATTGGTTCTAGAAACCAGAACAGGCCAACCCTGGGGGCTTGGCTGGCCTGCCCTTTGGCTACAGGCTTGAGGCATTCTTGTCTTTGTTCACTGCCTCCTGCTTCCCCCCCAGCTGTGATGGGCTGAAAGGCCACCCAATTCTCCTTGATTTTAAGCCAAGAGACTCCAGTCTTTATGCCATTTCTTTTGAGTTTCCTTCCTGTTTAGCTCATGGTGCTCTGGTTTGGCATGAGTATACACAGCTGACTAGCTAGCTCTCAATAGCACAAGGCCTAGTTGGAGCTTCTTAAGAAACAGGAACACTGCTCACTATAAACGAACAGGCCAAGGGGCTGGGGAGATGGCTCACTGGTAAAAAGCACTTGCTTGCAAAACCTGAGACCCTGAGCGGCTGGGTGGATCGGCACCATGAGCTCCATTGGCACCGGGTATGACCTGTCTGCCTTTACATTGTCTCCTGATGGAAGAGTTTTTCAAGTTGAATATGCAATGAAGGCTGTGGAAAACCGTAGTACAGCTATTGGGATCAGATGTAAAGATGGTGTTGTTTTTGGTGTACAAAAATTAGTCCTTTCTAACAGAAAAAAAAATTAGTCCTTTCTAAACTTTATGAAGAAGGCTCCAACAACGACTTTTTAATGTTGATTGACATGTTGGAATGGCAGTAGCAGGTTTGTTGGCAGATGCTCGTTCGTTAGCAGACATAGCAAGAGAAGAAGCTTCCAACTTTAGATCTAACTTTGGCTATAACATTCCACTAAAACATCTTGCAGACAGAGTGGTCATGTACGTACATGCTTACACACTCTACAGTGCTGTTAGACCTTTTGGCTGCAGTTTCATGTTAGGGTCTTACAGTGTGAAGGATGGTGCACAGCTCTATATGATTGACCCATCAGGTGTTTCATACGGTTACTGGGGATGCGCCAGGCAAGCTGCAAAGACAGAAATAGAAAAACTTCAGATGAAAGAAATGACCTGTCATGATGTAGTCAAAGAAGTTGCAAAAATAATTTACATAGTACATGATGAAGGATAAAGCTTTTGAACTAGAGCTCAGCTGGGTTGGTGAATTAACTAAAGGAAGACATGAAATTGTCCCAAAAGATATAAGGGAAGAAGCAGAGAAATATGCTAAGGAATCATTGAAGGAAGAAGATGAATCAGATGATAATAATATGTAACTTTTTGTTCAGCACCTATACTGTTAAACATTTATGTGACAGTCCCATGAAACTATTTAGCATCATGGATTATACACAGTGACCAATTTCCATTAAATTTTTGTCTTATAAGAAAAAAAACTGTGGGCCCAGGTTCAATTCCCCAGCCACCCATGTGAAACCAGATGAGCATTAGTTTGCAGTGGCATGCCTATAAACACACACATGCAAATAAATTTTTAAAATGTGAAAAGAAATAGGGCAAAGTGAATCCCCAAAGCACATTACCTAAGTAGCTACAGATTTACTTCATACAGAGAAATAAAATTCTTCCCAGGGCAACTACTTGTCTGTTGTTATTGATACTTAATTTCTTGCAATCACTGGCTGGTAACCAAATCTTAACACCACTTTTCTTTTTTTTATAATTTATTTTTATTTATATTATTCTGATTTTACATTCATAGTGTTGACTCCATTATCCTCCTTCCTGTCCTCCCTGTTCCAAAGGGTCCCTCATCAATGGGGAATGTGGGTCATGCATTGTGGGGGTAGTCAAGAGTTCTGGGGGATAGGCCAAGTCTCTGTTAACACCACTTTTCTAACAGTTTCCAAGTTCAGATGAAGTCGTCATTATTTTTCTCTGCGTGAGAAAATGAGATTTTCCCTTTTTTGTTGTGAACTAGCTCCCAATACTAAACCATTTCTCTTTTTGCCACTTAACCATTAGAAATCAAATATAAGTTCAAATATCAAGGCAAGTGTAATGCACACGTGGCATTCAATGTCTGCTCTCTGCTGGGCCTGAAGGGAGAAAAGAGTCTTGTGCAGGCTGGGCATGGTGGTTGAGGGGCCAGGGACTGGGACACATGGAAGGTAAGAACTTCCTCTTTTCTCTTTAGCCTAAGGGCAGGGGCAAAAACTCATACCCTTAGTGCCTTTGAGCCCATGTGGTCTGAGCTTTCTATCAGGTATGACATTAATATTCTCTCAGTACTTTGTACTGCACTTTTTATATTATTAAAGATGGGGCATCTTTCAAATAAGGTACCATGCACAGGGGCCTCTGGTGAGGAGATAAGTCATCTTCAAGTTGGTTGGTTTTCCAAAGCTGTCTGCCTGCATTTTCTTCTTTTCTTTTTTCTAAGGCAATAAAACCAGCTGTTGTAGATACCTTCTTGTCGCTGGCACAAAGCACCTGACCAAAAGCAGCTTGTGGGAGGTTTATTTTGGTTTATGGTTTTGAGTGGAAGCTCCGTGATGGCAGGGGGAAAAGTGGCATGAACAGAGTCTTCACGTCACCTCCTGGCCAACATCAGGTGGACAACAGCAGCAGGAGAGTGTGCCAAACACTGGCAAGGGGAAGCTGCCTATACACCCATAAGCCCGCCCCCCAACAAGACACCTACTCCAGCAAGGCTCTAATTCTCAAATGGCCATCAGCTGGGAACTAAATATTCAAAACATGTGAGTTTATGGGGAACACCTAATTCAAAACACCATGTTACACCCCTGTCCCCCATAAATTGGTGGATATCCATGATGTAAAAATATATTCAGGGGCTGGACAGATGACTTAGCAGTTAAGGCCTGCAAAACTTGAGGACCAGAGTTCAATCCTCCAGTACCCACATAAGGCCAGATGTACAAGGTGGCTCATGCATTTGGAGTTTGTTTGCAGTGGCTAGAGGCTCTGGCACACTCGTTCTTTCTCTTTCTATCTCCCTTTTTCTATCTCTTAAATAAATAAATGAATAAATAAATACATGTTTAAAAAATAAAAATACCTTCTGTAAACTGTAAACATATATATATGGTCATTCTTAACACTGTTCAAACATCCCCATAGCCCAAGGACTTTAACTGTGAGCTATAAAGCCACAAGGACACAATGGCACAGAATAAGCATTCACACTGATAAAGACAGCATTGGGCATAGCAAGGAATGATCTAGCCAATACAAGATCTAAACAAACAGGGCATTCCACAGCTCCATGTCTGACATCTCTAATCAATAGGCTTCTAAAGTTCCAATTCTACCCCTCCAGCTGGGCTGCTAATAGCCCGAGGAAAATATCCCATGCTTGCAGACCTCCTTGGGAGCCATCCTGTAGTCCCAGCACATCAAAATTTCCAGGGGTCTTCACTGCAACCCGTGGTTCGTTCTCATTGAGTCTTCATGTAGGGACTATCAACAACTCTTTCTCACATAGCCCAGTGGTATTTCCAAATAACAAAACCACATTGCAAATCCAATGACCCTCTCTTTCTTGTATTTGTTGTATTCCATTGTACCAGGTAGGCTACTAATTTCTTAATCCAGGGAGTGAATAAAGTCGACTTTGAAGAGCAGGACACTCTTTCAGCATTCAGGACCCGCACTTTCAAAACAGTCTGTGTTCTTCCTGCTGTCACAGTGCAGATCAGCTGGCCTAATCTCAGTAGGTGTAATCTCTCAAACAATTGCAGTTGAACAGGCAGAAGTTTTGGCCCAGGTATCATTTCTTTCTGTGCCTTGTCCATCTGTTCATTCCAGTCCATTTCTATACAGTGTAACCCTGCACAGATTCTCAGAATGCAGGAATAACACAGCTAGCCTCTCACGCAAGCTCCCTCTAGCCCAGTCTGGACAAAGCTCTTTTCTCCACAAAAGCCAAACCTAACAGTTCACATTTCTTTCTGCATTCAGGTCTTTCAACTCTCTGACCAGAATGGTCCATGAAACTCTGCTTATAGTACTGCAAGGCAACTCTTAGAACAAAGTTTCAAATCCTTCCACATTCTTCCTGTAAGTCTGTTCCAAAAGGCCAAAAGCCACAGTCAGGTTTCTAGCAGTAACAACCACACTCATGGTACAAATTTTTCTGTTGTTACCTTCTCACAAAGCACTCAACCAAAAACAGCTTGTGAAAGTAAAGGGTCTATTTTGGCTTATAGATTATGGGGAAGCATCATGATGGCAGGGGAAAATGTGGCATGACCAGAAGCTGGACATCACCTCCTGGTCAACATCCAGTGGACAACAGCAGCAGGAGATTATGCCAAACACTGGCAAGGGGAATCTGGCTCTAACAACCATAAGCTGACCGCCCCCCCCCCCCAACACACTTCCTCCAACAAGGCTCTAATTTCCAAATTCCAACAGTTTGGGACCAAGCATTTAAAACACATGAGTTTGTGGGGGGCACAATTCAAACCAGTACACCAACCCTCCATATCTGTGATTCCCTATCTATAGGTTGAAAATATTAAGGAGATAAAGCTGTATCTGTTTTGAACATGTACAGTGCTTCCCCCCAAACAATACATTATAACAACTATTTGCATGGGATTTACATTGTATTAGGTATTACGTGTCATCTAGGATCATTTAAAGTACACAAGAGTATTATGTAGGTCATAATCAAATATTATTCAACTTAAAGAAATTTGGGCCCTTGTGGGCTTGTATATTTGCAGGAGCCTTAGAACCCTTCAGATACCAAAGGACAACTGTACCTTACATTTTTTACATATATAGTTTACCCTATCCAAACATAAAACTCAAAGATTTTTTTAAAGAACTTACAAGGTGTGCAATCATCACCATATATCAGTTTTACAACATTTCTATCAGCTAACAAATAGGACCCAGATACTCACTGTTAATCTCTTCCTAACTATGCCAGGCATCATGCATCTTTTTGTTTCTATGCTTTTTTTGTGTGTGTGTTTTCATACAAATAGCATGATGCAAAGTATAGTAAGTATGTTGTGTCTGATTTTTTTTACTTAATAAGTCATAGGTGCCTGGAGAGGTAGCTCAGCAGTTAAAGATGCTTGCCTGCAAAGTTTGGCAATCTGGCTCAATTCTCAAGCCACTCACATGAAGTCACATGAACGTCAGTTTGCACCAGCAGGAGATCCTGGTGTGTGTGTGTGTGTGCGCGCGCACACAGAAATCAAAATTTTTAAAACTCTAAAAACAACAGAAAAAAACAATCCATAGTGTAAATCAGTTCTTCCCTTTCTGAATAATATTCCATGGTGGAACACAGTGATATAACACATAGTAGAACACATGCAACACATTTGTCAATCCATTCACCAACTATATGCAGTTACGTTTTCTCAGTTTTGGTCTATTGTGAACAGAGCTCTTTCTATATAAGCCTTTGTCTAGACATACTTTCTTTTCTCCTGTGTACACATACCTAAGAGTGGAATTATTGGGTCATATGACAAGTTTATATTTAACCTTTCAAGAAACTGACAAACTTTTCCAAGGTGGACACACACACACACACACATTTTTAAATGGGCTATACTCTCTTATCCCCTTGCTTCCTTCTGCTCCTGTTACCTTGGGGGTCCTCCTCCTCAGTGAAGTTATGGTACTTAGTATGGGGTCATAAAGGGCTCAGTCAGTCCCAGTGGGGTAGTGGGGTGGAGGAACCATGCCTCAGGGTATTCTTTCCATCCTGTAGCTCTGACAATCTTTCTGTTCCCTCTCCCTCAATGTTCCCTGAGCCATGGCAGGTCTGTTGGCAGTCTGATTTAGTGTTGAATTCTGCGTAGTCTCTGGATTTCTGCTTTGATGGGTTTTAATTAATCTCCATGCCTGTCACCTGGAGCTGGTTGTCAGGCTAGCAGTAAGAGCAGTGTTCATTCACTGCTTTCTCTGCAATTTCTCCTGAGCTCTGGCAGATGTGGCACATGTGTAGCATGTCTTGTGATGGGCAGTTGCCTAACTTTGCATCTTATCGATGGATCTTGCTTCTCCATCTTTTTCTCTGCCATCTGTAAAATAAAGCAGATTCTTTAAACAAGAGTGAGAGCAGCTAAGGTTAAAGGAGCTGTGCAAAGTTATTTGAGAGATTGTGTGTGTGGGGGTGCAAGCCCACTCTCCTCCAGACAGCTGTGGGAGCTTCTTCACACTATTTTTTTAAAAAAATATTTAATTAATTTATTTATTTGACAGACAGTGAGAGAGGAAGAGACATAGAATGAAAAAGAGAATGGGCATGCCAGGGCCTTTAGCCATTGCAAACAAACTCCAGACATGTGCCACCTTGTGCATCTGGGGAATCAAACTCAGGTCCTTAGGCTTTGTAGGCAAGTGCCTTAATTGCTGAGCCATCTCTCCAGCCCCCTATTTTTAAAAATTTTTTATTGACAACTTCTACACTTACATACAAAAAATGCATGATATTTCCCTCCCCTGCCCCCATACCCCTTTAGAACTCTAATCTCCATCATATCTCCTCTCTCCATTAGTCTCTCTTTTAATTTGATGTCATCATCCTTTTCTTCTATTATGAGGGTCTTGCGAAGGTATTGCTAGGCACTGCAAGGTCATGGATATCAAGGCCAATTTCTGTCTGGACAGTTGCATTGTAAGGAGTCATACCCTTCCTTTGGCTCTTCCATTCTATCCGCCCCCTCTTCCACAATGCAGCCCCCTATTTTTTGTCCCTGCCAACAATGTATGAAGGTTCCCATTTCCCTATATCCTTGCCAACTTTTGCCCCTGTCATTTTTATTACAGCCATTTTCCTGGGTTTGAGATGCTGAGCATCTTTTTGTATAGTCTGTATCCATGCAGGTACTGTCTTTGCTGAAATGTCTGCTCATATCTTTGTCCTTATCTTTTTTTCGTTTTTCAAGGTAAGGTCTTACTCTAGCCCAGGCTGACCTGGAACTCACTCTGTGTTCTCAGGGTGGCCTCAAACTCCTGGCGATCCTCCTACCTCTGCCTCCTGAGTGCTGGGATTAAAGGCGTGCACCATCACGCCCAGCTTTGTCCTTATCTTTTGATGAGTTTGTCAATCTTATTGAGGTGTGAAGATTTATGGAATATTCTGGATACAAGTCACTCATCAAATATGTGTTTGGCAGTGATTTTCTCCCAGCATGTTGCTTAGCTTCATGTCATAAAAACAGAAGTTTTCAGTTTTGACGAGGTCAAATTTAATTTTTTCAATGTTGTGCTTTATTTTATTTTATTTTATTTTATTTTATTTTATTTTATTTTATTGAGGTAGGGTTTCACTCTAGCTTAGGCTGACCTAGAATTCACTATGTAGTCTCAGGGTGGCTTCAAACTCGTGATGGTCCTCCTAACTCTGCCTCCTGAGTGCTGGGATTAAAGGTATGCGCCATCACACCCTGCTTAATTGTTGTGCTTTTAGTGTCAAAACTAAATCATTGCCAAGCCCAAGCCCAAGATATCAAAGATTTTCTTCTATGTCAGCTTATAATAGTTGTATTATTTTAATCCTGACATTTAAGTCTGGATTTAAGCGATCCATGTTTAGTTAAAGTTTGTCTACAGAGTGAAGTGAGGACTAATATCCATCTTACATAGGAATAAGCAGTGGATGCAGTGTTATTGCTAATGGCCAGTGTTTTGGCACTTTTGTTGCTGACAAATTGACTGTCAGTGTAAGAATTTGTCTCTGGACAGACTTCTGTCCTAGGACCCTTATGTCTGTCCTTATGCCAGCACTGTACTGTTTGCATAACTGTAGTTATATAGAGTAACCTCAGTGTTAAGATCAAGTCCTCCAGCTCCACTCTTCAAATTCAAAATATTTTTTGTTTGTGACTTTTTTTAAAGCTCTTTGTAAATTTTAGTATCATTTTAGTTAAGTTGTACAAAAGTGTATGTTGCTGCTGGAACTGTGATGGAAGCCAGTGGTCTGCTGGTTAGCTCTCACAGTGCTGGAAAGTGCTGGGTGAGCTTCTGGGGGATAATGGTCACCCACTGTGTGAGAAAAGCAGTGGATCCTGCAAAGTACAAAATCAACCAGCTGGACAAGATGTACACCCCAGTGCAATAACGGCACTCAGTTGATAGTGGTAATCAGTGGATCTCTGATTGCTATGAGGCCTGCTCAGTGGGAGGGAATTCAAACCTGATACTGAGAACCAAGTCAGAATCCTATGGCTTGGGAGGTCATAGACCCTACAGAGAAACATCCATTGTTCTGTGGCTAAAAAAGAGAGGTCGTGCCCATCAGAAAATCATGCAAAGGCCTGTGTTTATCCCTTTTGGTCCATGCTGCTCTCACTCTTAGCTAGAGAATCTACTGTTTACAGATGACAGTGAATATTCAGGAGGCCCATAACTATAAGAAAAGAAAGTCGACTGCCTAGCACGAGACCAGTCATCTCTGTCACATCTATCAGAGTCCAGGAAACATCAGAGAAGAAGTGACAGATTAAATATGAGTGCTGCTCTCACTGCTAGCCTGAGAACCTCCTCCAGGCTAGTGTCGGAGGAGACTCAAAACTCATGAAAGGGCTGGAGAGATGGCTTAGCAGTTAAGGCGCCTGCCTGCGAAGCCTAAGAACGCCCATTCGATTCTCTAGGTCCCATGTTTAGCCAGACACAAAAAGTGACACAAGCGCACAATGTCTCACATGCACCCAAGGGGGCGCATACATCTGGAGTTCATTCACAGTCGCTGAAAAGGCCCTGACACACCCATTCTCTCTCTGTCTCTCTCAAATTAAAAAAAAAAAATCATCAAAGTGAAAAATAGGAGGCAGTGGAGAGGTCAACACTAAAGGAGACCTTATATCACACTCTCCAAGGGTCAGGGAACATTGAAAAAGAGGGGGCAGAAAGAATGTAAGAGCCACAGGGTGGGAAGTTGTTTGCTGAGGCATTGCCCCCCACCCTGAGACTGGTGACTGTTGGGCCCTAAGAGGCCCGGGTGTGAGGCCTAGTGGAACTTCCTGAGCCTGACTAGAGTTTAGCGACCTGTCTTTGGCCTACTTCCGCTTAAGAGTGACTCAGCAAGGCCTAAGCCGAAACTGCCTCTGCCCAGCTACTGCTGACGTGGTGAAATACTATTGGCCCTTACACCTTTTTCCCATCCTGAGACCCACCCTCTTTCTCAAAACTATATAAACACCTTCCCACTACAATAAAACGAGTTCCTGCCTCGACAAGACTCCTGGCTCAGTGTGTTTTTCTCTCCGGTGTTTTTTGGGGGGGGGTCTGAGCCACCGCTGACACCCATCATCCCACTCAGCCTCAAGAAAAGCCGCTGGATCGGCTCTTTCTTCCGCTCTATCTGCTGAGAGGAACCGGCAGTGACCATATAGTTAATACCAGTAACCTCACTGAGAAGGGCCCTCAATGCCTTGGGTTGGAGGAATTGGAACATGAGTATAACCCAATGGGAATATGACCAATATGCAATAGTACATACAGTAAAGTTCTTCGTTTAAAAAAAGTAAAAGAAAACTCATGTCATATTTAATGAAGATAGTATGGAACCTGCTGAATTTGGTGGACTTGGCCCCCTAAGAACACGGGGTCTTCTAATCTACAAACATGAAAAGTCTTCTCTTGTCTAGATGTTCTTAACTTCCCTTAGCAGTGTTTAACAAATCTTACACTTGTTAGATTTAATCCTAAGTATCTTCTTCCTTTTGATGTTATTGTGTGGGGAATTGCCTTCTTACTTTCCTTTTAGAATTCCTCAGCGTTGTGTGCAGGAGTACAATTGGTTGTGTTTATGGACTTGATTGTGAGAGCGTACTTACCATCAGTTCTTATAGCGTGATCACTGGTCCCATGGGGATGTGTGTGTATAGGATCATGACTCTGCAAATACAGACAGTATGGCTGTTTCTTTTGTCCTGTGGTTCACCTATCTAACTACATAGGCCATTTTTATGCCAACTCTACTGCTACTGAAGCTGGACACCCTTGGGAGACCAACTCATTTTCTGAAGCCACAGAGCCCTGCTGTAGCCTTACTGGCCCAGGAGAATCCAGGTATGCAGTGTGCCTGGTGGCACTCATAAAGGTGTCTGCTCACCTCTCCAGCTTGCTTACTTTCCTCCAGCCCTTTCCAACAGTACTTTGTCTATTTATGGGCCTTTGTAATTCCATATACATTTTAGGATTATTTTGTCCAGTTGTATGAGGAAGTGTATTGGAACTTTGATAAGGATGGCATTGAGTCTATGCAATTCAGGGAGGAATGGAAGAGCAGCCTGTTCTGGGGTGTCTTTCTTCTCTCTTTACCCACTCAGCAACCTCCAACCCCCCCACCCTCACCCCAGGGAGCAGCAGGGCCCAGAGCCAACCCAAACTCTTACCTTGGTGCATAGAAAAGCCCCTTGTCACAGGCATCATACTGATGCCTACCTGTGAGCCCTGTGTCCTCTGCTGTGATGGGCCCCTTACATGTTTGGTAACAGCTAGTAACTAACACAAAGGGACTGTTCTCATCTTTGTGTACTTCCGTCTGATCCCCACGACGGTCCTACAAGGCAGGCAGTAGCATCTCCATTTTTGCAGGGAGGACTGTCGCGCTGAGAGGAGTTAACACCATGCCTGAGATCACAACTATTAAGCAACTTGATAGATTTGTAAACGGGCCATGCACTTAATCACACTTCTCAAGGTATATGTAATTGCAGTTGAGTTTTACGATTGTACTTCCCTTCTCAGATAAAACTAAGGCTCCAGGTATTAAAGGTCGCTGGACCAAAGTCACTCCATTAAATGCCCTGGTGTGTGTGTTGGGGGGGGGGGGGGTGTTGAATCTGGTGTCTTCTCGTATACATTGCTGCCACCTAGTGTTTAAATTGTCAAACTTTCTTCCACATACATATTTTTACCATTTCAAAAAATGATTTGCAGTCTCTTAAGATTTTAGAAGACAGAACAGTCCCTCCAAAGAATTAAAATAAGAGGGAAAGGAAGGAGATGATATAGGTTTAAACTAGAACTGATATTGCTCAGAATTTTCTGATATCAAAGCAAGGAATGAAATTTATGTCCCATGACTCTCATTGCCCAATAAAGTTGATTGATTCATCACAACAGGATTTGGGGTTTTGGGTTACTCAGTAATCCAGCAATAGCACCAACATAACTGGAGGTGACCCTCAAAGGAACATTAATTTACCAAAATAGCCAACCAGAGGTGTCTGTTTCTGTCGAAGCCTGGATCAGCCTTGCCCTTCTTTTTTGGGGAAGGGGCAGGTGCCGTGGCCCCATAGTTTTGGCTCAATGATATTTCAAAGGCAGCAGCGAGGGTCCAACACCATGGCTTAGACAAACCTGACATTGGTCCATGAACTCCGGAGACCAACTCTAGACCTGTGCTTTCTACTGAGCACTTGAATTGAAGCTGTGTGAACTGAGATGTCCTAGAAGTATAAGATATGCACCAGATTTCATATAAAATAAAGTTAGTACATCTCATTTATAATTTAAAATTTTAGTTGTTGGCCAGGGAAGTCCCTGATACTCCCAAAACATTACAGGCCATTGCCGAGGCTCTTGATTTCCCACCAGGAATAGATGGTAAGACCCTATTGCTGAAGACTGCACATACTTGGGCTGCAAGGTCACTGAGAAACCTCCTGGAGCTGAACTGAAAACCTCCTCCATGCGTACCATCTAACAGAAAGCTGGACAAAGCTATGCTGCATGCAGTTAAATGGAAGAGAGAGAAATCATCAGTGGTGATACTCAACAGTGGACACTGCAAACCTTAAATTTGGCCAGCCAAGCCAAATGAGCCAGTGGGTGCAATAGTGACGTATCTGTTATGGGGGAAACCAACTGCTCTCTAAATGGACCAGAGGCCTGCTCCATGGGAGGGAATACATCCCTGATACTGAAAACCTACAACAGGGTAGGCATGAGCCCTGGGGGTGTAATATCTACTGGTGTCTGGCTAAATGTATATACTATGTTCACCAAACTGCCTGGTAAGCACTTCTCTTAATCTTCATTCCCATATATTAATGCTACTCTCACTTTTGGTTAGATAAGCTTCTCTTTTCAGATGGTGGAGACCTTGGGATGACTCAGAAGGTACCATGGTGCTGAAAAGAAGGGACAGAGGAGCGCTCAGCACTGAAACGTCTCAAACCTACCTTCCAACGCTCAGGGTCCATTGCATAAGAGGTGGTGGAAAGAATGTAAGAGCCAAAGGAAGGGTAGGACTCCTTACAACGTGCTCCTTCAGACACAAAATGGCCTGGATATCCATGACCTCACAGTGCTTGACACTTCCTACACAAGACCATCGTAATAGGAGGAAAAGATCATGACATCAAAATGAAAAGAAAGACTGATTGGGAGGAGGGGGGGATATGATGGAGAGTGGAGTTTCAAAGGGGAAAGTTGGGGGGAGTGAGGGAATTAGCATGGGTTATTGTCTACAATTATGGAAGTTGTCAATAGAAAAATTAAAAAGTAAAAAACAAACCAACAAAATTTACTTATTTGTACATATGTGTGTGTGTGTGGGTGCACCAGTGTCTCTTATCACTACAAACAAACCATGTGCCACTGCTGCATCTGGCTTTATGTGGGTGCTGGGGAATGAACCTAGGCTTTCAGGCTTTGCAATCAAGCACCCTTGACTGCTGAGTCATCATCCCAGCCCCTCATTTAGAATTTTTGAACTCATTACATTCTGAAATAAACTATTTCATGTTTAATTATTAAAATGAATATTGCTTGCTTTTTTCACCTTTCAAAAATTATTCGTGGGGCTTGAGAGATGACTCAGCAGTTAAGATGCTTGCCTACAGCCGGGCGTAGTGGTGCACGCCTTTAATCCCAGCACTTGGGAGGCAAAGGTAGGAGGATCGCTGTGAGTTCGATGCTACCCTGAGACTGCATAGTGAATTCTAGGTCAGCCTGAGCTAGAGTGAGACCCTACCCCAGAAAAAAAAAAAGAAGATGCTTGTCTACAAAGCCTAACAACCTGGGTTCAATTCCCCAGCACCCATGTAAAGCCAGATGCACAAAGTTTACAAGCATCTGGAACTCATTTGCAGTGGCTAGGGACCCTGGCACACCCATTCTCTCTCTTTCTCTGTACAACTAAACAAATAGGGCTGGAGAGATGCCTTAGTTAAGAGAGATGCCTGCCTGTGAAGCCTAAGAATGCTTGTTCAAATCTCCAGGTTCCATCTATAGCCAGACGCAAAAGTGACGCAAGCATGCAATGTCGCACATGCGCACAAGGGAGCACATGTGTCTGGAGTTGTTCACAGTGGCTGAAAGGCCCTGGCACACCCATTCTCTCTCTGCCTCTTCCTCTCTCTCTCAAATAAAAAAAGAGAGCCAGGCATGGTGGCGCACACCTTTAATCCCAGCACTCAGGAGGCAGAGGTAGAAGGTTTGCTGTGAATTCGAGGCTACCCTGAGACTATATAGTGAATTCCAGGTCAGCTTGGACTAAAGAGTGAGACTCTACCTCGTAAAACCAAAAAAAAAAAGAAAAGAAAAGAAAAGAAAAGAAAGAAAGGAAGGAAGAAAGAAAGAAAGAAAGAAGAAAAAAAAGAAAGAAAGAAAAATAAACAATATTTTGCTGGGCCTGGTGGCACAAGCCTTTAATCCCAGCACTTGGGAGGCAGAGGTAGGAGGATACCTGTGAGTTCAAGGCCACCCTGACGCTACATAGTGAATTTCAGGTCAGCCTAAGCTAGAATGAGACCCTATCTCAAAAATAAATAAATAAATAAATTCATGTGTTTAGGCATTCTGAGGCTTCTTTGTGCTGCAAACGAACACCAGATGCTTAATCCACCTTTCACATCCAGCT
>JAEOAD010002009.1:0-33762 GCA_036365145.1 Orientallactaga sibirica
ACTTTGCATCTGTCTAAACGTGGGACCTGGAGATTGAAAACCCCCTCAGGATTTGAACCAGTGTTCTTAGGGTTAGAAGCCAGGCGCCTTAAGCCCTGAGTATTCTCTCAGCCCAGAAATTCCTTTTAATTCCTTATAAGCCTAATGAGCTGAAGAGTGGGCAGAAGGAATGGAGAACCTCAGACTTGGTAAGTGTACCTTGAGGCACGGAGTCGCCAGAAGGGAGGCGCTTGAGAACCTTCCTGACAACACGGTGGATGCAGGATGGACCACAACAAAGGGCAAGGTATGGAAAAATCGCCAATATGTCATTGCTTCATTCAGTCACACTTGCAAAACATCGCAAAGACAAAATAACAAAAGCAAAATGAACGGAAGGAAGGAAGGAAGGAAGGAAGGAAGGAAGGAAGGAAGAAGAAAGAAAGAAGAAAGGAAGGAAGAGAAGGAAAGGAAGGAAGAAGGACAGACAGCAAAGACTCAAGCAAGCAAGCAACAGAGAAAGAAAGAACAAGTAAAATATACAATAAATCAAATGAATTACGATCGAAACAGACTGAAGCTTTGACTTTACATAGCCTAAATGCCGGGAATAGTTGTAAGAGAAGCGATGACACACAACCCATTTGGCAAACGTCTATTAGGTCCTGTTAGGGAGACGACTCGATAATCTTTGAAAATTACAGAAAAACCCTATGTGCTCTATCTTTGCAGGAGACACACAGATGGCTATGCAGGCCTTTGTCATGATAGAAAATTCAGTGCTGGTTTCAGAAACTTTCCAGCAGATCACCTGGGAGAGAAAATAACACAGACACAAGGCCAGAGTCACCTGGTGTCATCACATGAAAAGTCGACATCACAGAAGCCTCCCTTCAACTGAGATCCAGAGAATGTTCGCTGGCACTTACTATGAATGTTAGGACATTAGAAGGATTTAATTCCGAGATTGACACTTCTTAGAGGTTATTCTAACTTTTCCAGGAAACCAGTTGTGAATAAGTACAATTTAAGGGTTTGGCTGGAAGTTCAAGGCCAGCCTGACACGCCACAGTGAATTCTGTGTTAGCCGGGCTACAGCCATTGCTACCTCGTACCCCCTCCAAAAAATGTATGTATGTATATATGTATGTATGTATGTATGTATGTATGTATTATATGCATATATATACATATGTGTGTGTGTGTGTTTCTGTTTCTGTTGATGGATACACATTTACATATGGCCTTAAACCTAATCCTACTGAGATATATATAAAAATTTATATAATTCACATATAATTATATATATTTTATATGTATGTATTATGTGTTATAAATAACGTGGAAAAATGTATAATACATGTAATTATATTTTATACATGTCATATATGTAAATATATAACATATATTTATATAGCTAATATATGTATAAATTTCCATGTATATTCATATATGAACTCATACATTTACATATAAGTTTATATCTAATTAAAATATATATTCATATGTGTATATATTCTGGGTGTGAGCGGGCAGTAAAAGAACACTGTTCCTCGCACCTCACGGAGTTCTCACTCTCCTGCCAGGATCCTGCACGACACCCGAGCTCACTTCAGAAAACCTGAGTCCCTCTCGTCATCAACAACAATGACAGGCGAGACAGTGGTCCAAGTAATTGGACTCAGAGCCCCAGGAAGATTTTTAAATCTCTCTACCTCAGTATTTCAAGCAGGGACTTGGTCTCTAGCGGCCGGCTTCTAACTCCTCGAGGCTCTTTCCCATCAGCCCTCCACGATCTCCTTAGTTAGGCTGGGCCATTCCTAGGAGAAAACACACACTCTGTGACCTGTTTGTTCATTTTCAGACATCCCCCTTCCGGTAGGCTCGTAACTCAGAGTGATGGCATGAAATGTAAGATATCGCTCCATTTCCAAAAAGACCCTTCCGCTCTCCGCCTGTCCCCTGGCTCAGCAGTCCAAACTCAGGCGGCCATTTGGAGCGTTTTTTGGAGCGAGCAGATTCTCTAACCTCTCGGGTGACCGCGGCGCGTTCACCCGAGGTTAGAGAAATCTGGAGCAGACAGGCCAGGAGAAGGCCTGGGTGTTCCAGGACTCTCTGCGTGGGAGAAAAACGGGGCTCGCGACAAGCACCTGAGTCATCTGCTCACATCTGTCCGGGACCTCCAGAACTGACAGGTTTGAAGATATTCAGTAGGAGTTTTGAGCGCCCTCTCTGCCTGAGGCTCACACTTCTGGTAACCCAGCAGACCTGGTGGAGTGTGAGAAATGGGCGGGCAGGCAGTGTCTCAGCTGCTGTGCACGAAATCAAGATGTGCGCGCCGCCTCGTGGCCAAGTGAGGCATTGCACCCTTGCGTAACTTTGCATCTGTCTAAAGCGTGGGACCTGGAGATTGAAACCCCCTCAGGATTTGAACCAGTGTTCTTAGGGTTAGAAGCCAGGCGCCTTAAGCCTGAGTATTCTCTCAGCCCAGAAATTCCTTTTAATTCCTTATAAGCCTAATGAGCTGAAGAGTGGGCAGAAGGAATGGAGAACCTCAGACTTAGTAAGTGTACCTTGGGGCACGGAGTCGCCAGAAGGAGGCGCTTGAGAACCTTCCTGACAACACGGTGGATGCAGGTGTGGTGATGGACCACAACAAAGGGCAAGGTATGGAAAAATCGCCAATATGTCATTGCTTCATTCAGTCACACTTGCAAAACATCGCAAAGACAAAATAACAAAAAGCAAAATGAAGGAAGGAAGGAAGGAAGGAGAGGAAGGAAGGAAGGAAGGAGGAAAAGAAAGGGAGGAAGAAGAAAGGAAAGGAAGGAAGAAGGACAGACAGCAAAGACTCAAGCAAGCAAGCAACAGAGAGAAAGAAAGAACAAGTAAAATATACAATAAATCAAATGAATTACGATCGAAACAGACTGAAGCTTTGACTTTACATAGCCTAAATGCAGGGAATAGTTGTAAGCGAAGCGATGACACACAACCCATTTGGCAAACGTCTATTAGGTCCTGTTAAGGAGACGACTCGATAATCTTTGAAAATTACAGAAAAACCCTATGTGCTCTATCTTTGCAGGAGACACACAGATGGCTATGCAGGCCTTTGTCATGATAGAAAATTCAGTGCTGGTTTCAGAAACTTTCCAGCAGATCACCTGGGAGAAAAAATAACACAGACACAAGGCCAGAGTCACCTGGTGTCATCACATGAAAAGTCGACATCACAGAAGCCTCCCTTCAACTGAGATCCAGAGAATGTTCGCTGGCACTTACTATGAATGTTAGGACATTAGAAAGATTTAATTCCGAGATTGACACTTCTTAGAGGTTATTCTAACTTTTCCAGGAAACCAGTTGTGAATAAGTACAATTTATAAGGGTTTGGCTGGAAGTTCAAGGCCAGCCTGACACGCCACAGTGAATTCTGTGTTAGCCCGGGCTACAGCCATTGCTACCTCGTACCCCCTCCAAAAATTATGTATGTATATATGTATGTATGTATGTATGTATGTATTTATGTATGCATAGATATACATATGTGTGTGTGTGTGTGTATGTTTCTGTGTTGATGGATACACATTTACATATGGCCTTAAACCTAATCCTACTGATATATATATAAAAATTTATATAATTCACATATAATTATATATATTTGTATATGTGTTATAAATAACGTGGAAAAATGTATAATACATGTAATTATATTTTATACATGTCATATATGTAAATATATAACATATATTTATATAGCTAATATATGTATAAATTTCCATGTATATTCATATATGAACTCATACATTTACATATAAGTTTATATCTAATTAAAATATATATTCATATGTGTATATATTCTGGGTGAGCGGGCAGTAAAAGAACACTGTTCCTCGCACCTCACGGAGTTCTCACTCTCCTGCCAGGATCCTGCACCGACACCCGAGCTCACTTCAGAAAACCTGAGTCCCTCTCGTCATCAACAACAATGACAGGCGAGACAGTGGTCCAAGTAATTGGACTCAGAGCCCCCGGAAGATTTTTAAATCTCTCTACCTCAGTATTTCAAGCAGGGACTTGGTCTCTAGCGGCCGGCTTCTAACTCCTCGAGGCTCTTTCCCATCAGCCCTCCACGATCTCCTTAGTTAGGCTGGGCCATTCCTAGGAAAACACACACTCTGTGACCTGTTTGTTCATTTTTCAGACATCCCCCTTCCGGTAGGCTTGTAACTCAGAGTGATGGCATGAAATGTAAGATATCGCTCCATTTCCAAAAGACCCTTCCGCTCTCCGCCTGTCCCCTGGCTCAGCAGTCCAAACTCAGGCGGCCATTTGGAGCGTTTTTTTGGAGCGAGCAGATTCTCTAACCTCGGGTGACCGCGACGCGTTCACCCGAGGTTAGAAATCTGAGGCAGACAGGCCAGGAGAAGGCCTGGGTGTTCCAGGGACTCTCTGCGTGGGAGAAAAACGGGGCTCGCGACAAGCACCTGAGTCATCTGCTCACATCTGTCCGGGACCTCCAGAACTGACAGAGGTTTGAAGATATTCAGTAGGAGTTTTGAGCGCCCTCTCTGCCTGAGCTCACACTTCTGGTAACCCAGCAGACCTGGTGGAGTGTGAGAAATGGGCGGGCAGGCAGTGTCTCAGCTGCTGTGCACGAAATCAAGATGTGCGCGCCGCCTCGTGGCCAAGTGAGGCATTGCACCCTTGCGTAACTTTGCATCTGTCTAAACGTGGGACCTGGAGATTGAAACCCCCTCAGGATTTGAACCAGTGTTCTTAGGGTTAGAAGCCAGGGCGCCTTAAGCCCTGAGTATTCTCTCCAGCCCAGAAATTCCTTTTAATTCCTTATAAGCCTAATGAGCTGAAGAGTGGGCAGAAGGAATGGAGAACCTCAGACTTGGTAAGTGTACCTTGGGGCACGGAGTCGCCAGAAGGAGGCGCTTGAGAAACCTTCCTGACAACACGGTGGATGCAGGTGTGGTGATGGACCACAACAAGGGCAAGGTATGGAAAAATCGCCAATATGTCATTGCTTTCATTCAGTCACACTTGCAAAACATCATAAAAAAGACAAAATAACAAAAAGCAAAATGAACGGAAGGAAGGAAGGAAGGAAGGAAGAAGGAAGGAAGGAAGGAAGGAAGAAAAGAAAGGGAGGAAGAAAGGGAAAGGAAGGAAGAAGGACAGACAGCAAGACTCAACTCAAGCAAGCAACAACAGAGAAAGAAAGAACAAGTAAAATATACAATAAATCAAATGAATTACGATGAAACAGACTGAAGCTTTGACTTTACATAGCCTAAATGCGGGAATAGTTGTAAGCGAAGCGATGACAAACAACCCATTTGGCAAACGTCTATTAGGTCCTGTTAGGAGACGACTCGATAATCTTTGAAATTACAGAAAAACCCTATGTGCTCTATCTTTTGCAGGAGACACACAGATGGCTATGCAGGCCTTTGTCATGATAGAGAAAATTCAGTGCTGGTTTCAGAAACTTTCCAGCAGATCACCTGGGAGAGAAAATAACACAGACACAAGGCCAGAGTCACCTGGTGTCATCACATGAAAAGTCGACATCACAGAAGCCTCCCTTCAACTGAGATCCAGAGAATGTTCGCTGGCACTTACTATGAATGTTAGGACATTAGAAAGATTTAATTCCGAGATTGACACTTCTTAGAGGTTATTCTAACTTTTCCAGGAAACCAGTTGTGAATAAGTACAATTTATAAGGGTTTGGCTGGAAGTTCAAGGCCAGCCTGACACGCCACAGTGAATTCTGTGTTAGCCCGGGCTACAGCCATTGCTACCTCGTACCCCCTCCAAAAATTATGTATGTATATATGTATGTATGTATGTATGTATTTATGTATGCATAGATATACATATGTGTGTGTGTGTGTGTGTATGTTTCTGTGTTGATGGATACACATTTACATATGGCCTAAAAACCTAATCCTACTGAGATATATATAAAAATTTATATAATTCACATATAATTATATATATTTGTATATATGTATTAAAATAAATAACGTGTAAAAATGTATAATACATGTAATTATATTTTATACATGTCATATATGTAAATATATAACATATATTTATATAGCTAATATATGTATAAATTTCCATGTATATTCATATATGAACTCATACATTTACACATAAGATTATATCTAATTAAAATATATATTCATATGTGTATATATTCTGGGTGGCGGGCAGTAAAAGAACACTGTTCCTCGCACCTCACGGAGTTCTCACTCTCCTGCCAGGATCCTGCACCGACACCCGAGCTCACTTCAGAAAACCTGAGTCCCTCTCGTCATCAACAACAATGACAGGCGAGACAGTGGTCCAAGTGGTGGACTCAGAGCCCCGGAAGATTTTTAAATCTCTCTACCTCAGTATTTCAAGCAGGGACTTGGTCTCTACCGGCCGGCTTCTAACTCCTCGAGGCTCTTTCCCATCAGCCCTCCACGATCTCCTTAGTTAGGCTGGGCCATTCCTAGGAAAACACACACTCTGTGACCTGTTTGTTCATTTTTCAGACATCCCCCTTCCGGTAGGCTCGTAACTCAGAGTGATGGCATGAAATGTAAGATATCGCTCCATTTCCAAAAAGACCCCTCCGCTCTCCGCCTGTCCCCTGGCTCAGCAGTCCAAACTCAGGCGGCCATTTGGAGCGTTTTTGGAGCGAGCAGATTCTCTAACCTCGGGTGACCGCGACGCGTTCACCCGAGGTTAAATCTGGGCAGACAGGCCCCTAGAAGGCCTGGGTGTTCCAGGGACTCTCTGCGTGGGAGAAAAGCGGGGGCTCGACAAGCACCTGAGTCATCTGCTCACATCTGTCCGGGACCTCCAGAACTGACAGAGGTTTGAAGATATTCAGTAGGAGTTTTGAGCGCCCTCTCTGCCTGAGGCTCACACTTCTGGTAACCCAGCAGACCTGGTGGAGTGTGAGAAATGGGCGGGCAGGCAGTGTCTCAGCTGCTGTGCACGAAATCAAGATGTGCGCGCCGCCTCGTGGCCAAGTGAGGCATTGCACCCTTGCGTAACTTTGCATCTGTCTAAACGTGGGACCTGGAGATTTGAAACCCCCTCAGGATTTGAACCAGTGTTCTTAGGGTTAGAAGCCAGGCGCCTTAAGCCCTGAGTATTCTCTCCAGCCCAGAAATTCCTTTTAATTCCTTATAAGCCTAATGAGCTGAAGAGTGGGCAGAAGGAATGGAGAACCTCAGACTTGGTAAGTGTACCTTGGGGCGGAGGTCGCCAGAAGGAGGCGCTTGAGAACCTTCCTGACAACACGGTGGATGCAGGTGTGGTGATGGACCACAACAAAGGGCAAGGTATGGAAAAATCGCCAATATGTCATTGCTTCATTCAGTCACACTTGCAAAACATCGCAAAGACAAAATAACAAAAAGCAAAATGAACGGAAGGAAGGAAGGAAGGAAGGAAGGAAAGAAAAAAAGGAAGGAAAAGGGAAAGGAAAGGAAGGAAGAAGGACAGGACAGCAAAGACTCAAGCAAGCAAGCAACAGAAAGAAAGAACAAGTAAAATATACAATAAATCAAATGAATTCGATCGAAACAGACTGAAGCTTTGACTTTACATAGCCTAAATGCGGGAATAGTTTGTAGCGCGAGCGATGACAAACAACCCATTTGGCAAACGTCTATTAGGTCCTGTTAAGGAGACGACTCGATAATCTTTGAAAATTACAGAAAAACCCTATGTGCTCTATCTTTGCAGGAGACACACAGATGGCTATGCAGGCCTTTGTCATGATAGAGAAAATTCAGTGCTGGTTTCAGAAACTTTCCAGCAGATCACCTGGGAGAGAAAATAACACAGACACAAGGCCAGAGTCACCTGGTGTCATCACATGAAAAGTCGACATCACAGAAGCCTCCCTTCAACTGAGATCAGAGAATGTTCGCTGGCACTTACTATGAATGTTAGGACATTAGAAAGATTTAATTCCGAGATTGACACTTCTTAGAGGTTATTCTAACTTTCCAGGAAACCAGTTGTGAATAAGTACAATTTATAAGGGTTTGGCTGGAAGTTCAAGGCCAGCCTGACACGCCACAGTGAATTCTGTGTTAGCCCAGGCTACAGCCATTGCTACCTCGTACCCCCTCCAAAAATTATGTATGTATATATGTATGTATGTATGTATGTATGTATGTATTATGTGCATAGATATACATATGTGTGTGTGTGTGTGTGTGTATGTTTCTGTGTTGATGGATACACATTTACATATGGCCTTAAACCTAATCCTACTGAGATATATATAAAAATTTATATAATTCACATATAATTATATATATTTGTATATGTGTTATAAATAACGTGTAAAAATGTATAATACATGTAATTATATTTTATACATGTCATATATGTAAATATATAACATATATTTATATAGCTAATATATGTATAAATTTCCATGTATATTCATATATGAACTCATACATTTACATATAAGTTTATATCTAATTAAAATATATATTCATATGTGTATATATTCTGGGTGAGCGGGCAGTAAAGAACACTGTTCCTCGCACCTCACGGAGTTCTCCTCTCCTGCCAGGATCCTGCACCGACACCCGAGCTCACTTCAGAAAACCCTGAGTCCCTCTCGTCATCAACAACAATGACAGGCGAGACAGTGGTCCAAGTAATTGGACTCAGAGCCCCGGGAAGATTTTAAATCTCTCTCCCTCAGTATTTCAAGCAGGGCCTTGGTCTCTAGCGCCGGCTTCTAACTCCTCGAGGCCTCTTTCCCATCAGCCCTCCACGATCTCCTTAGTTAGGCTGGGCCATTCCTAGGAAAACACACACTCTGTGACCTGTTTGTTCATTTTTCAGACATCCCCCTTCCGGTAGGCTCGTAACTCAGAGTGATGGCATGAAATGTAAGATATCGCTCCATTTTCAAAAGACCCCTCCGCTCTCCGCCTGTCCCCTGGCTCAGCAGTCCAAACTCAGGCGGCCATTTTGAGCGTTTTTTGGAACGAGCAGATTCTCTAACCTCGGGTGACCGCGACGCGTTCACCCGAGGTTAGAAAATCTCTGGAGCAGACAGGCCAGGAGAAGGCCTGGGTGTTCCAGGGACTCTCTGCGTGGGGAAAAAAACAGGGCTCGCGACAAGCACCTGAGTCATCTGCTCACATCTGTCCGGGACCTCCAGAACTGACAGAGGTTTGAAGATATTCAGTAGGAGTTTTGAGCGCCCTCTCTGCCTGAGGCTCACACTTCTGGTAACCCAGCAGACCTGGTGGAGTGTGAGAAATGGGCGGGCAGGCAGTGTCTCAGCTGCTGTGCACGAAATCAAGATGTGCGCGCCGCCTCGTGGCCAAGTGAGGCATTGCACCCTTGCGTAACTTTGCATCTGTCTAAACGTGGGACCTGGAGATTGAAACCCCCTCAGGATTTGAACCAGTGTTCTTAGGGTTAGAAGCCAGGCGCCTTAAGCCCTGAGTATTCTCTCCAGCTCAGAAATTCCTTTTAATTCCTTATAAGCCTAATGAGCTGAAGAGTGGGCAGAAGGAATGGAGAACCTCAGACTTGGTAAGTGTACCTTGGGGCACGGGTCGCCAGAAGGGCGCTTGAGAACCTTCCTGACAACACGGTGGATGCAGGTGTGGTGATGGACCACAACAAGGGCAAGGTATGGAAAAATCGCCAATATGTCATTGCTTCATTCAGTCACACTTGCAAAACATCGCAAAGACAAAATAACAAAAAGCAAAATGAACGGAAGGAAGGAAGGAAGGAAGGAAGGAAGGAAGGAAAGAAAAAAAGGGAGGAAGAAAGGAAAGGAAGGAAGAAGGACAGACAGCAAAGACTCAAGCAAGCAAGCAACAGAAAGAAAAGAACAAGTAAAATATACAATAAATCAAATGAATTACGATGAAACAGACTGAGCTTTGACTTTACATAGCCTAAATGCTGGGAATAGTTGTAAGCGAAGCGATGACACACAACCCATTTGGCAAACGTCATTTAGGTCCTGTTAAGGAGACGACTCGATAATCTTTGAAAATTACAGAAAAACCCTATGTGCTCTATCTTTTGCAGGAGACACACAGATGGCTATGCAGGCCTTTGTCATGATATAGAAAATTCAGTGCTGGTTTCAGAAACTTTCCAGCAGATCACCTGGGAGAGAAAATAACACAGACACAAGGCCAGAGTCACCTGGTGTCATCACATGAAAAGTCGACATCACAGAAGCCTCCCTTCAACTGAGATCCAGAGAATGTTCGCTGGCACTTACTATGAATGTTAGGACATTAGAAAGATTTAATTCCGAGATTGACACTTCTTAGAGGTTATTCTAACTTTTCCAGGAAACCAGTTGTGAATAAGTACAATTTATAAGGGTTTGGCTGGAAGTTCAAGGCCAGCCTGACACGCCACAGTGAATTCTGTGTTAGCCCGGGCTACAGCCATTGCTACCTCATACCCCCTCCAAAAATTATGTATGTATATATGTATGTATGTATGTATGTATGTATGTATTTATGTATGCATAGATATACATATGTGTGGTGTGTATGTTTCTGTGTTGATGGATACACATTTACATATGGCCTTAAACCTAATCCTACTGAGATATATATAAAAATTTATATAATTCACATATAATTATATATGTTTGTATATGTTGTATATGTGTTATAAATAACGTGTAAAAATGTATAATACATGTAATTATATTTTATACATGTCATATATGTAAATATATAACATATATTTATATAGCTAATATATGTATAAATTTCCATGTATATTCATATATGAACTCATACATTTACATATAAGTTTATATCTAATTAAAATATATATTCATATGTATATATATTCTGGGTGAGCAGGCAGTAAAGAACACTGTTCTCGCACCTCACGGAGTTCTCACTCTCCTGCCAGGATCCTGCACCGACACCCGAGCTCACTTCAAAAAACCTGAGTCCCTCGTCATCAACAACAATGACAGGCAGGAGACAGTGGTCCAAGTAATTGGACTCAGAGCCCAGGAAGATTTTTAAATCTCTCTACCTCAGTATTTCAAGCAGGGACTTGGTCTCTAGCGGCCGGCTTCTAACTCCTCAGGGCTCTTCCCATCAGCCCTCCCGATCTCCTTAGTTAGGCTGGGCCATTCCTAGGAAAAACACACACTCTGTGACCTGTTTGTTCATTTTTCAGACATCCCCCTTCCGGTGGCTCGTAACTCAGAGTGATGGCATGAAATGTAAGATATCGCTCCATTTCCAAGACCCTTCCGCTCTCCGCCTGTCCCTGGCTCAGCAGTCCAAACTCAGGCGGCCATTTGGAGCGTTTTTTTGGAACGAGCAGATTCTCTAACCTCGGGTGACGCGCGCGTTCACCGAGGTTGAAAAAATCTGGGCAGACAGGCCAGGAGAAGCCCTGGGTGTTCCAGGGACTCTCTGCGTGGGAGAAAAACAGGGCTCGCGACAAGCACCTGAGTCATCTGCTCACATCTGTCGGGACCTCCAGAACTGACAGAGGTTTGAAGATATTCAGTAGGAGTTTTGAGCGCCCTCTCTGCCTGAGGCTCACACTTCTGGTAACCCAGCAGACCTGGTGGAGTGTGAGAAATGGGCGGGCAGGCAGTGTCTCAGCTGCTGTGCACGAAATCAAGATGTGCGCGCCGCCTCGTGGCCAAGTGAGGCATTGCACCTTGCGTAACTTTGCATCTGTCTAAACGTGGGACCTGGAGATTGAAACCCCCCTCAGGATTTGAACCAGTGTTCTTAGGGTTAGAAGCCAGGCGCCTTAAGCCCTGAGTATTCTCTCCAGCCCAGAAATTCCTTTTAATTCCTTATAAGCCTAATGAGCTGAAGAGTGGGCAGAAGGAATGGAGAACCTCAGACTTAGTAAGTGTACCTTGGGGCACGGGTCGCCAGAAGGAGGTGCTTGAGAACCTTCCTGACAACACGGTGGATGCAGGTGTGGTGATGGACCACAACAAAGGGCAAGGTATGGAAAAATCGCCAATATGTCATTGCTTCATTCAGTCACACTTGCAAAACATCGCAAAGACAAAATAACAAAAAGCAAAATGAAAGGAAGGAAGGAAGGAAGGAAGGAAGGAAGGAAGGAAGGAAGGAAGGAAGAAAAGAAAGGGAGGAAGAAAGGGAAGGAAGGAAGGAAGAAGGACAGACAGCAAAGACTCAAGCAAGCAAACAACAGAGAGAAAGAAAGAACAAGTAAAATATACAATAAATCAAATGAATTACGATCGAAACAGACTGAAGCTTTGACTTTACATAGCCTAAATGCCGGGAATAGTTGTAAGAGAAGCGATGACACACAACCCATTTAGCAAACGTCTATTAGGTCCTGTTAAGGAGACGACTCGATAATCTTTGAAAATTACAGAAAAACCCTATGTGCTCTATCTTTGCAGGAGACACACAGATGGCTATGCAGGCCTTTGTCATGATAGAAAAATTCAGTGCTGGTTTCAGAAACTTTCCAGCAGATCACCTGGGAGAAAATAATAACACAGACACAAGGCCAGAGTCACCTGGTGTCATCACATGAAAAGTCGACATCACAGAAGCCTCCCTTCAACTGAGATCCAGAGAATGTTCGCTGGCACTTACTATGAATGTTAGGACATTAGAAAGATTTAATTCCGAGATTGACACTTCTTAGAGGTTATTCTAACTTTTCCAGAAACCAGTTGTGAATAAGTACAATTTATAAGGGTTTGGCTGGAAGTTCAAGGCCAGCCTGACACGCCACAGTGAATTCTGTGTTAGCCCGGCTACAGCCATTGCTACCTCGTACCCCCTCCAAAAAATTATGTATGTATATATGTATGTATGTATGTATGTATATGTATTTATGTATGCATAGATATACATATGTGTGTGTGTGTGTGTATGTTTCTGTGTTGATGGATACACATTTACATATGGCCTTAAACCTAATCCTACTGAGATATATATAAAAATTTATATAATTCACATATAATTATATATTTGTATATGTATGTATTATGTGTTATAAATAACGTGTAAAAATGTATAATACATGTAATTATATTTTATACATGTCATATATATGTAAATATATAACATATATTTATATAGCTAATATATGTATAAATTTCCATGTATATTCATATATGAACTCATACATTTACATATAAGTTTATATCTAATTAAAATATATATTCATATGTGTATATATTCTGGGTGAGCGGGCAGTAAAGAACACTGTTCCTCGCACCTCACGGAGTTCTCACTCTCCTGCCAGGATCCTGCACCGACACCTGAGCTCACTTCAGAAAACCCTGAGTCCCTCTCGTCATCAACAACAATGACAGGCGAGACAGTGGTCCAAGTAATTGGACTCAGAGCCCGGGAAGATTTTTAAATCTCTCCTCAGTATTTCAAGCAGGGCCTTGGTCTCTAGCGGCCGGCTTCTAACTCCTCGAGGCCCTTTCCCATCAGCCCTCCACGATCTCCTTAGTTAGGCTGGGCCATTCCTAGGAAAACAAAAACTCTGTGACCTGTTTGTTCATTTTTCAGACATCCCCCTTCCGGTAGGCTCGTAACTCAGAGTGATGGCATGAAATGTAAAGATATCGCTCCATTTCCAAAAAGACCCTCCGCTCTCCGCCTGTCCCCTGGCTCAGCAGTCCAAACTCAGGCGGCCATTTGGAGCGTTTTTGGAACGAGCAGATTCTCTATCCCTGGGTGACCGCGTTCACCGAGGTTAGAATCTGGGCAGACAGGCCAGGAGAAGGCCTGGGTGTTCCAGGGACTCTCTGCGTGGGAGAAAAACGGGGCTCGATGACAAGCACCTGAGTCATCTGCTCACATCTGTCCGGGACCTCCAGAACTGACAGAGGTTTGAAGATATTCAGTAGGAGTTTTAGCGCCCTCTCTGCCTGAGGCTCACACTTCTGGTAACCCAGCAGACCTGGTGGAGTGTGAGAAATGGGCGGGCAGGCAGTGTCTCAGCTGCTGTGCACGAAATCAAGATGTGCGCGCCGCCTCGTGGCCAAGTGAGGCATTGCACCCTTGCGTAACTTTGCATCTGTCTAAACGTGGGACCTGGAGATTGAAACCCCCTCAGGATTTGAACCAGTGTTCTTAGGGTTAGAAGCCAGGCGCCTTAAGCCCTGAGTATTCTCTCCAGCCCAGAAATTCCTTTTAATTCCTTATAAGCCTAATGAGCTGAAGAGTGGGCAGAAGGAATGGAGAACCTCAGACTTGGTAAGTGTACCTTGGGGCACAGGTCGCCAGAAGGAGGCGCTTGAGAACCTTCCTGACAACACGGTGGATGCAGGTGTGGTGATGGACCACAACAAGGGCAAGGTATGGAAAAATCGCCAATATGTCATTGCTTCATTCAGTCACACTTGCAAAACATCGCAAAGACAAAATAACAAAAAGCAAAATGAACGGAAGGAAGGAAGGAAGGAAGGAAGAAAAGAAAGGAAGGAAGAAAGGAAAGGAAGGAAGGAAGAAGGACAGACAGCAAAGACTCAAGCAAACAAGCAACAGAGAAAGAAAGAACAAGTAAAATATACAATAAATCAAATGAATTACGATCGAAAACAGACTGAAGCTTTGACTTTACATAGCCTAAATGCAGGGAATAGTTTGTAAGCGAAGCGATGACACACAACCCATTTGGCAAACGTCTATTAGGTCCTGTTAAGGAGACGACTCGATAATCTTTGAAAATTACAGAAAAACCCTATGTGCTCTATCTTTGCAGGAGACACACAGATGGCTATGCAGGCCTTTGTCATGATAGAAAATTCAGTGCTGGTTTCAGAAACTTTCCAGCAGATCACCTGGGAGAGAAAATAACACAGACACAAGGCCAGAGTCACCTGGTGTCATCACATGAAAAGTCGACATCACAGAAGCCTCCCTTCAACTGAGATCCAGAGAATGTTCGCTGGCACTTACTATGAATGTTAGGACATTAGAAAGATTTAATTCCGAGATTGACACTTCTTAGAGGTTATTCTAACTTTTCCAGGAAACCAGTTGTGAATAAGTACAATTTATAAGGGTTTGGCTGGAAGTTCAAGGCCAGCCTGACACGCCACAGTGAATTCTGTGTTAGCCCGGGCTACAGCCATTGCTACCTCGTACCCCCTCCAAAATTATGTATGTATATATGTATGTATGTATGTATGTATGTATTTATGTATGCATAGATATACATATACATATGTGTGTGTGTGTGTGTATGTTTCTGTGTTGATGGATACACATTTACATATGGCCTTAAACCTAATCCTACTGAGATATATATAAAAATTTATATAATTCACATATAATTATATATATTTGTATATGTATGTATTATGTGTTATAAATAACGTGTAAAAATGTATAATACATGTAATTATATTTTATACATGTCATATATGTAAATATATAACATATATTTATATAGCTAATATATGTATAAATTTCCATGTATATTCATATATGAACTCATACATTTACATATAAGTTTATATCTAATTAAAATATATATTCATATGTGTATATATATTCTGGGTGAGCGGGCAGTAAAGAACACTGTTCCTCGCACCTCACGGAGTTCTCACTCTCCTGCCAGGATCCTGCACCGACACCCGAGCTCACTTCAGAAAACCTGAGTCCCTCTCGTCATCAACAACAATGACAGGCGAGACAGTGGTCCAAGTAATTGGACTCAGAGCCCGGGAAGATTTTTAAATCTCTCTACCTCAGTATTTCAAGCAGGGACTTGGTCTCTGGCGGCCGGCTTCTAACTCCTCGAGGCCCTTTCCCATCAGCCCTCCACGATCTCCTTAGTTAGGCTGGGCCATTCCTAGGAAAACACACACTCTGTGACCTGTTTGTTCATTTTCAGACATCCCCCTTCCGGTAGGCTCGTAACTCAGAGTGATGGCATGAAATGTAAGATATTGCTCCATTTCCAAAAAGACCCTCCGCTCTCCGCCTGTCCCCTGGCTCAGCAGTCCAAACTCAGGCGGCCATTTGGAGCGTTTTTGGAACGAGCAGATTCTCTAACCTCGGGTGACCGCGACGCGTTCACCCGAGGTTAGAGAATCTGAGCAGACAGACCAGGAGAAGGCCTGGGTGTTCCAGGGACTCTCTGCGTGGGAGAAAAACGGGGCTCGCGACAAGCACCTGAGTCATCTGCTCACATCTGTCCGGGACCTCCAGAACTGACAGAGGTTTGAAGATATTCAGTAGGAGTTTTTGGCGCCCTCTCTGCCTGAGGCTCACACTTCTGGTAACCCAGCAGACCTGGTGGAGTGTGAGAAATGGGCGGGCAGGCAGTGTCTCAGCTGCTGTGCACGAAATCAAGATGTGCGCGCCGCCTCGTGGCCAAGTGAGGCATTGCACCCTTGCGTAACTTTGCATCTGTCTAAACGTGGGACCTGGAGATTGAAACCCCCCTCAGGATTTGAACCAGTGTTCTTAGGGTTAGAAGCCAGGCGCCTTAAGCCCTGAGTATTCTCTCCAGCCCAGAAATTCCTTTTAATTCCTTATAAGCCTAATGAGCTGAAGAGTGGGCAGAAGGAATGGAGAACCTCAGACTTGGTAAGTGTACCTTGGGGCACGGAGTCGCCAGAAGGAGGCGCTTGAGAACCTTCCTGACAACACGGTGGATGCAGGTGTGGTGATGGACCACAACAAGGGCAAGGTATGGAAAAATCGCCAATATGTCATTGCTTCATTCAGTCACACTTGCAAAACATCGCAAAGACAAAATAACAAAAAGCAAAATGGAAGGAAGGAAGGAAGGAAGGAAGGAAGGAAGGAAGAAAAGAAAGGGAGGAAGAAAGGAAAGGAAGGAAGAAGGACAGACAGCAAAGACTCAAGCAAGCAAGCAACAGAGAAAGAAAGAACAAGTAAAATATACAATAAATCAAATGAATTACGATCGAAACAGACTGAAGCTTTGACTTTACATAGCCTAAATGCCGGGAATAGTTGTAAGCGAAGCGATGACACACAACCCATTTGGCAAACGTCTATTAGGTCCTGTTAAGGAGACGACTCGATAATCTTTGAAAATTACAGAAAAACCCTATGTGCTCTATCTTTGCAGGAGACACACAGATGGCTATGCAGGCCTTTGTCATGATAGAGAAAATTCAGTGCTGGTTTCAGAAACTTTCCAGCAGATCACCTGGGAGAGAAAATAACACAGACACAAGGCCAGAGTCACCTGGTGTCATCACATGAAAAGTCGACATCACAGAAGCCTCCCTTCAACTGAGATCCAGAGAATGTTCGCTGGCACTTACTATGAATGTTAGGACATTAGAAAGATTTAATTCCGAGATTGACACTTCTTAGAGGTTATTCTAACTTTTCCAGGAAACCAGTTGTGAATAAGTACAATTTATAAGGGTTTGGCTGGAAGTTCAAAGCCAGCCTGACACGCCACAGTGAATTCTGTGTAGCCGGGCTACAGCCATTGCTACCTCGTACCCCCTCCAAAAATTATGTATGTATATATGTATGTATGTATGTATTTATGTATGCATAGATATACATACATGTGTGTGTGTGTGTGTATGTTTCTGTGTTGATGGATACACATTTACATATGGCCTTAAACCTAATCCTACTGAGATATATATAAAAATTTATATAATTCACATATAATTATATATATTTGTATATGTATATTATGTGTTATAAATAACGTGTAAAAATGTATAATACATGTAATTATATTTTATACATGTCATATATGTAAATATATAACATATATTTATATAGCTAATATATGTATAAATTTCCATGTATATTCATATATGAACTCATACATTTACATATAAGTTTATATCTAATTAAAATATATATTCATATGTGTATATATTCTGGGTGAGCGGGCAGTAAAAGAACACTGTTCCTCACACCTCACGGAGTTCTCACTCTCCTGCCAGGATCCTGCACCGACTTTTGAGCTCACTTCAGAAAACCTGAGTCCCTCTCGTCATCAACAACAATGACAGGCGAGACAGTGGTCCAAGTGGTGGACTCAGAGCCCCGGAAGATTTTTAAATCTCTCTACCTCAGTATTTCAAGCAGGGCCTTGGTCTCTAGCGGCCGGCTTCTAACTCCCTGAGGCCCTTTCCCATCAGCCCTCCACGATCTCCTTAGTTAGGCTGGGCCATTCCTAGGAAAACACACACTCTGTGACCTGTTTGTTCATTTTCAGACATCCCCCTTCCGGTAGGCTCGTAACTCAGAGTGATGGCATGAAATGTAAGATATCGCTCCATTTCCAAAAAGACCCCTCCGCTCTCCGCCTGTCCCCTGGCTCAGCAGTCCAAACTCAGGCGGCCATTTGGAGCGTTTTTGGAGCGAGCAGATTCTCTAACCTCGGGTGACCGCGACGCGTTCACCCGAGGTTAAAGAATCTGGGCGGACAGGCCAGGAGAAGGCCTGGGTGTTCCAGGGACTCTCTGCGTGGGAGAAAACGGGGCTCGCGACAAGCACCTGAGTCATCTGCTCACATCTGTCCGGGACCTCCAGAACTGACAGAGGTTTGAAGATATTCAGTAGGAGTTTTGAGCGCCTCTCTGCCTGAGGCTCACACTTCTGGTAACCCAGCAGACCTGGTGGAGTGTGAGAAATGGGCGGGCAGGCAGTGTCTCAGCTGCTGTGCACGAAATCAAGATGTGCGCGCCGCCTCGTGGCCAAGTGAGGCATTGCACCCTTGCGTAACTTTGCATCTGTCTAAACGTGGGACCTGGAGATTGAAACCCCCTCAGGATTTGAACCAGTGTTCTTAGGGTTAGAAGCCAGGCGCCTTAAGCCCTGAGTATTCTCTCCAGCCCAGAAATTCCTTTTAATTCCTTATAAGCCTAATGAGCTGAAGAGTGGGCAGAAGGAATGGAGAACCTCAGACTTGGTAAGTGTACCTTGGGGCGGGGTCGCCAGAAGGAGGCGCTTGAGAACCTTCCTGACAACACGGTGGATGCAGGTGTGGTGATGGACCACAACAAGGGCAAGGTATGGAAAAATCGCCAATATGTCATTGCTTCATTCAGTCACACTTGCAAAACATCGCAAAAACAAAATAACAAAAAGCAAAATGAGGAAGGAAGGAAGGAAGGAAGGAAGGAAAAAGAAAGGAAGGGAGGAGGAAAAGGAAAGGAAGGAAGAAGGACAGACAGCAAAGACTCAAGCAAGCAAGCAACAGAGAAAGAAAGAACAAGTAAAATATACAATAAATCAAATGAATTACGATCGAAACAGACTGAAGCTTTGACTTTACATAGCCTAAATGCCGGGAATAGTTGTAAGCGAAGCGATGACACACAACCCATTTGGCAAACGTCTATTAGGTCCTGTTAAGGAGAGACGACTCGATAATCTTTGAAAATTACAGAAAAACCCTATGTGCTCTATCTTTGCAGGAGACACACAGATGGCTATGCAGGCCTTTGTCATGATAGAGAAAATTCAGTGCTGGTTTCAGAAACTTTCCAGCAGATCACCTGGGAGAGAAAATAACACAGACACAAGGCCAGAGTCACCTGGTGTCATCACATGAAAAGTCGACATCACAGAAGCCTCCCTTCAACTGAGATCCAGAGAATGTTCGCTGGCACTTACTATGAATGTTAGGACATTAGAAAGATTTAATTCCGAGATTGACACTTCTTAGAGGTTATTCTAACTTTTCCAGGAAACCAGTTGTGAATAAGTACAATTTATAAGGGTTTGGCTGGAAGTTCAAGGCCAGCCTGACACGCCACAGTGAATTCTGTGTTAGCCCGGGCTACAGCCATTGCTACCTCGTACCCCCTCCAAAAATTATGTATGTATATATGTATGTATGTATGTATGTATGTATTTATGTATGCATACATATACATGTGTGTGTGTGTGTGTGTATGTTTCTGTGTTGATGGATACACATTTACATATGGCCTTAAACCTAATCCTACTGAGATATATAAAAATTTATATAATTCACATATAATTATATATATTTGTATATGTGTTATAAATAACGTGGAAAAATGTATAATACATGTAATTATATTTTATACATGTCATATATGTAAATATATAACATATATTTATATAGCTAATATATGTATAAATTTCCATGTATATTCATATATGAACTCATACATTTACATATAAGTTTATATCTAATTAAAATATATATTCATATGTGTATATATTCTGGGTGAGCGGGCAGTAAAAGAACACTGTTCCTCGCACCTCACGGAGTTCTCACTCTCCTGCCAGGATCCTGAACCGACACCCGAGCTCACTTCAGAAAACCTGAGTCCCTCTCGTCATCAACAACAATGACAGGCGAGACAGTGGTCCAAGTAATTGGACTCAGAGCCCGGGGAAGATTTTTAAATCTCTCTACCTCAGTATTTCAAGCAGGGCCTTGGTCTCTAGCGGCGGCTTCTAACTCCTCGAGGCCCTTTCCCATCAGCCCTCCACGATCTCCTTAGTTAGGCTGGGCCATTCCTAGGAAAACACACACTCTGTGACCTGTTTGTTCATTTTTCAGACATCCCCCTTCCGGTAGGCTCGTAACTCAGAGTGATGGCATGAAATGTAAGATATCGCTCCATTTCCAAAGACCCTTCCGCTCTCGCCTGTCCCCTGGCTCAGCAGTCCAAACTCAGGCGGCCATTTGGAGCGTTTTTTGGAACGAGCAGATTCTCTAACCTCGGGTGACCGCGACGCGTTCACCCGAGGTTAGAATCTCTGGCAGACAGGCCAGGAGAAGGCCTGGGTGTTCCAGGGACTCTCTGCCTGGGAGAAAAACGGGGCTCGCGACAAGCACCTGAGTCATCTGCTCACATCTGTCCGGGACCTCCAGAACTGACAGAGGTTTGAAGATATTCAGTAGGAGTTTTGAGCGCCCTCTCTGCCTGAGGCTCACACTTCTGGTAACCCAGCAGACCTGGTGGAGTGTGAGAAATGGGCGGGCAGGCAGTGTCTCAGCTGCTGTGCACGAAATCAAGATGTGCGCGCCGCCTCGTGGCCAAGTGAGGCATTGCACCCTTGCGTAACTTTGCATCTGTCTAAACGTGGGACCTGGAGATTGAAACCCCCTCAGGATTTGAACCAGTGTTCTTGGGTTTAGAAGCCAGGCGCCTTAAGCCCTGAGTATTCTCTCCAGCCCAGAAATTCCTTTTAATTCCTTATAAGCCTAATGAGCTGAAGAGTGGGCAGAAGGAATGGAGAACCTCAGACTTGGAAAGTGTACCTTGGGGCACGGAGTCGCCAGAAGGAGGCGCTTGAGAACCTTCCTGACAACACGGTGGATGCAGGTGTGGTGATGGACCACAACAAAGGGCAAGGTATGGAAAAATCGCCAATATGTCATTGCTTCATTCAGTCACACTTGCAAAACATCGCAAAGACAAAATAAAAAAAAGCAAAAGCAAAAGGAAGGAAGGAAGGAAGGAAGGAAGGAAGGAAGGAAGGAAGAAAGGAAGAAAGAAAGGAGGAGGAAGGAAGAAGGAAAGGAAGGAAGGACAGACATCAAAGACTCAAGCAAGCAAGCAAACAGAGAAAGAAAGAACAAGTAAAATATACAATAAATCAAATGAATTACGATCGAAACAGACTGGAAGCTTTGACTTTACATAGCCTAAATGCGGGAATAGTTGTAAGCGAAGCGATGACACACAACCCATTTGGCAAACGTCTATTAGGTCCTGTTAAGGAGACGACTCGATAATCTTTGAAAATTACAGAAAAACCCTATGTGCTCTATCTTTGCAGGAGACACACAGATGGCTATGCAGGCCTTTGTCATGATAGAGAAAATTCAGTGCTGGTTTCAGAAACTTTCCAGCAGATCACCTGGGAGAGAAAATAACACAGACACAAGGCCAGAGTCACCTGGTGTCATCACATGAAAAGTCGACATCACAGAAGCCTCCCTTCAACTGAGATCCAGAGAATGTTCGCTGGCACTTACTATGAATGTTAGGACATTAGAAAGATTTAATTCCGAGATTGACACTTCTTAGAGGTTATTCTAACTTTTCCAGGAAACCAGTTGTGAATAAGTACAATTTATAAGGGTTTGGCTGGAAGTTCAAGGCCAGCCTGACACGCCACAGTGAATTCTGTGTTAGCCCGGGCTACAGCCATTGCTACCTCGTACCCCCTCAAAAATTATTATGTATGTATGTATGTATGTATGTATGTATGTATGTATGTATTTATGTATGCATAGATATACATATGTGTGTGTGTGTGTGTGTATGTTTCTGTGTTGATGGATACACATTTACATATGGCCTTAAACCTAATCCTACTGAGATATATATAAAAATTTATATAATTCACATATAATTATATATATTTGTATATATGTATTATGTGTTATAAATAACGTGTAAAAATGTATAATACATGTAATTATATTTTATACATGTCATATATGTAAATATATAACATATATTTATATAGCTAATATATGTATAAATTTCCATGTATATTCATATATGAACTCATACATTTACATATAAGTTTATATCTAATTAAAATATATATTCATATGTGTATATATTCTGGGTGAGCGGGCAGTAAAAGAACACTGTTCCTCGCACCTCACGGAGTTCTCACTCTCCTGCCAGGATCCTGCCCGACACCCGAGCTCACTTCAGAAAACCTGAGTCCCTCTCGTCATCAACAACAATGACAGGCGAGACAGTGGTCCAAGTAATTGGACTCAGAGCCCGGGAAGATTTTTAAATCTCTCTACCTCAGTATTTCAAGCAGGGACTTGGTCTCTAGCGGCCGGCTTCTAACTCCTCGAGGCCCTTTCCCATCAGCCCTCCACGATCTCCTTAGTTAGGCTGGGCCATTCCTAGGAAAACACACACTCTGTGACCTGTTTGTTCATTTTTCAGACATCCCCCTTCCGGTAGGCTCGTAACTCAGAGTGATGGCATGAAATGTAAGATATCGCTCCATTTCCAAAAAGACCCTCCGCTCTCCGCCTGTCCCTGGCTCAGCAGTCCAAACTCAGGCGGCCATTTGGAGCGTTTTTTGGAAAGAGCAGATTCTCTAACCTCGGGTGACCGCGACGCGTTCACCCGAGGTTAGAAAATCTGAGCCGGACGACCAGGAGAAGGCCTGGGTGTTCCAGGGACTCTCTGCGTGGGAGAAAAACGGGGCTCGCGACAAGCACCTGAGTCATCTGCTCACATCTGTCCGGGACCTCCAGAACTGACAGAGGTTTGAAGATATTCAGTAGGAGGTTTTGAGCGCCCTCTCTGCCTGAGGCTCACACTTCTGGTAACCCAGCAGACCTGGTGGAGTGTGAGAAATGGGCGGGCAGGCAGTGTCTCAGCTGCTGTGCACGAAATCAAGATGTGCGCGCCGCCTCGTGGCCAAGTGAGGCATTGCACCCTTGCGTAACTTTGCATCTGTCTAAACGTGGGACCTGGAGATTGAAACCCCCTCAGGATTTGAACCAGTGTTCTTAGGGTTAGAAGCCAGGCGCCTTAAGCCCTGAGTATTCTCTCCAGCCCAGAAATTCCTTTTAATTCCTTATAAGCCTAATGAGCTGAAGAGTGGGCAGAAGGAATGGAGAACCTCAGACTTGGTAAGTGTACCTTGGGGCACGAGGAGTCGCCAGAAGGAGGCGCTTGAGAACCTTCCTGACAACACGGTGGATGCAGGTGTGGTGATGGACCACAACAAAGGGCAAGGTATGGAAAAATCGCCAATATGTCATTGCTTCATTCAGTCACACTTGCAAAACATCGCAAAGACAAAATAAAAAAAGCAAAATGAGCAAAAGGAAGGAAGGGAAGGAAGGAAGGAAGGAAGGAAGAAAAGAAAGGAGGAGAGGAAGAAAGGAAAGGAAGGAAGAAGGACAGACAGCAAAGACTCAAGCAAGCAAGCAACAGAGAAAGAAAGAACAAGTAAAATATACAATAAATCAAATGAATTACGATGAAAACAGACTGAAGCTTTGACTTTACATAGCCTAAATGCCGGGAATAGTTGTAAGCGAAGCGATGACACACAACCCATTTGGCAAACGTCTATTAGGTCCTGTTAAGGAGACGACTCGATAATCTTTGAAAATTACAGAAAAACCCTATGTGCTCTATCTTTGCAGGAGACACACAGATGGCTATGCAGGCCTTTGTCATGATAGAAAATTCAGTGCTGGTTTCAGAAACTTTCCAGCAGATCACCTGGGAGAGAAAATAACACAGACACAAGGCCAGAGTCACCTGGTGTCATCACATGAAAAGTCGACATCACAGAAGCCTCCCTTCAACTGAGATCCAGAGAATGTTCGCTGGCACTTACTATGAATGTTAGGACATTAGAAAGATTTAATTCCGAGATTGACACTTCTTAGAGGTTATTCTAACTTTTCCAGGAAACCAGTTGTGAATAAGTACAATTTATAAGGGTTTGGCTGGAAGTTCAAGGCCAGCCTGACACGCCACAGTGAATTCTGTGTTAGCCCGGGCTACAGCCATTGCTACCTCGTACCCCCTCCAAAAATTATGTATGTATATATGTATGTATGTATGTATGTATGTATGTATTTATGTATGCATAGATATACATATGTGTGGTGTGTATGTTTCTGTGTTGATGGATACACATTTACATATGGCCTTAAACCTAATCCTACTGAGATATATATAAAAATTTATATAATTCACATATAATTATATATATATATATATGTATTATAAATAACGTGTAAAAATGTATAATACATGTAATTATATTTTATACATGTCATATATGTAAATATATAACATATATTTATATAGCTAATATATGTATAAATTTCCATGTATATTCATATATGAACTCATACATTTACATATAAGTTTATATCTAATTAAAATATATATTCATATGTGTATATATTCTGGGTGAGCGGGCAGTAAAAGAACACTGTTCCTCGCACCTCACGGAGTTCTCACTCTCCTGCCAGGATCCTGCACCGACACCCGAGCTCACTTCAGAAAACCTGAGTCCCTCTCGTCATCAACAACAATGACAGGCGAGACAGTGGTCAAAGTAATTGGACTCAGAGCCCCGGGAAGATTTTTAAATCTCTCTACCTCAGTATTTCAAGCAGGGCCTTGGTCTCTAGCGGCCGGCTTCTAACTCCTCGAGGCCCTTTCCCATCAGCCCTCCACGATCTCCTTAGTTAGGCTGGGCCATTCCTAGGAAAACACACACTCTGTGACCTGTTTGTTCATTTTCAGACATCCCCCTTCCGGTAGGCTCGTAACTCAGAGTGATGGCATGAAATGTAAGATATCGCTCCATTTCCAAAAAGACCCTTCCGCTCTCCGCCTGTCCCCTGGCTCAGCAGTCCAAACTCAGGCGGCCATTTGGGAGCGTTTTTTTGGAACGAGCAGATTCTCTAACCTCGGGTGACCGCGACGCGTTCACCCGAGGTTAGACAATGGGCCGGACGGGCCAGGAGAAGGCCTGGGTGTTCCAGGGACTCTCTGCGTGGGAGAAAAACGGGGCTCGCGACAAGCACCTGAGTCATCTGCTCACATCTGTCCGGGACCTCCAGAACTGACAGAGGTTTGAAGATATTCAGTAGGAGTTTTGGCGCCCTCTCTGCCTGAGGCTCACACTTCTGGTAACCCAGCAGACCTGGTGGAGTGTGAGAAATGGGCTGGCAGGCAGTGTCTCAGCTGCTGTGCACGAAATCAAGATGTGCGCGCCGCCTCGTGGCCAAGTGAGGCATTGCACCCTTGCGTAACTTTGCATCTGTCTAAACGTGGGACCTGGAGATTGAAACCCCCTCAGGATTTGAACCAGTGTTCTTAGGGTTAGAAAGCCAGTCGCCTTAAGCCCTGAGTATTCTCTCCAGCCCAGAAATTCCTTTTAATTCCTTATAAGCCTAATGAGCTGAAGAATGGGCAGAAGGAATGGAGAACCTCAGACTTGTTAAGTGTACCTTGGGGGCACGGAGTCGCCAGAAGGAGGCGCTTGAGAACCTTCCTGACAACACGGTGGATGCAGGTGTGGTGATGGACCACAACAAGGGCAAGGTATGGAAAAATCGCCAATATGTCATTGCTTCATTCAGTCACACTTGCAAAACATCGCAAAGACAAAATAACAAAAAGCAAAATGAACGGAAGAAGGAAGGAAGGAAGGAAGGAAAAGAAAGGGAGGAAGAAAGGAAAGGAAGGAAGAAGGACAGACAGCAAAGACTCAAGCAAGGAAGAAGCAACAGCAAAGAAAGCAACAAAAGAAAGAAAACAAGTAAAATATACAATAAATCAAATGAATTACGATCTAAACAGACTGAAGCTTTGACTTTACATAGCCTAAATGCGGGAATAGTTGTAAGAAGCGATGACACACAACCCATTTGGCAAACGTCTATTAGGTCCTGTTAAGGAGACGACTCGATAATCTTTGAAAATTACAGAAAAACCCTATGTGCTCTATCTTTGCAGGAGACACACAGATGGCTATGCAGGCCTTTGTCATGATAGAGAAAATTCAGTGCTGGTTTCAGAAACTTTCCAGCAGATCACCTGGGAGAGAAAATAACACAGACACAAGGCCAGAGTCACCTGGTGTCATCACATGAAAAGTTGACATCACAGAAGCCTCCCTTCAACTGAGATCCAGAGAATGTTCGCTGGCACTTACTATGAATGTTAGGACATTAGAAGATTTAATTCGAGATTGACACTTCTTAGAGGTTATTCTAACTTTTCCAGGAAACCAGTTGTGAATAAGTACAATTTATAAGGGTTTGGCTGGAAGTTCAAGGCCAGCCTGACACGCCACAGTGAATTCTGTGTTAGCCCGGGCTACAGCCATTGCTACCTCGTACCCCCTCCAAAAATTATGTATGTATATATGTATGTATGTATGTATGTATTTATGTATGCATACATATACATATGTGTGTGTGTGTGTGTGTATGTTTCTGTGTTGATGGATACACATTTACATATGGCCTTAAACCTAATCCTACTGAGATATATATAAAAATTTATATAATTCACATATAATTATATATATTTGTATATGTATGTATTATGTGTTATAAATAACGTGTAAAAATGTATAATACATGTAATTATATTTTATACATGTCATATATGTAAATATATAACATATATTTATATAGCTAATATATGTATAAATTTCCATGTATATTCATATATGAACTCATACATTTACATATAAGTTTATATCTAATTAAAATATATATTCATATGTGTATATATTCTGGGTGAGCGGGTGCAGGGAGCCGTAAGCAGTCGCCATTACAAGATGGCGCTGGCTCCTCCATATTAGACAGTGCCTTGGCGCCAACCGTATCTAAGGTATGCGCATGCGCTTGACGCAACCTGTCCCAAGCCTATCCCGTGGCGCCTGGTGATGGCAAGCTGGTCGCAACCAATCAGTAAACGCCTTGTAGCAGTACACTCTATAAAAGCAGCTGCAGATTTGGGCCCCGCCCCTTCGCCATCAGCTTTCCTGTTAACCAAGGGCTCTCCAATAAAGTGTGATACAAGAAGGATCTTCGTTTGTGGCCGTTCCTTTCCTGCTGGTCGGGAGAGTTCACCGCAAAGTGGTGCCGAAACCCGGGACGCCGGGTGTCTTGTGGTCGCCAGGCGGGGGACCGAATAGGATCCAGAACTTGACACACGGAGAGGAAGGCGCTGGTAAGTCATCCCCGGGCTTGTTTTACAAGTGGGGAATCACATAATAGGCCTAAAAAGAAACAGTTAGAAAAAATAGAACAAAAGAGACAAAAAAAGGAAAAAAGTCTAAAGGAAGAACTTGAGGAGATAGGCGAGGCTCATTCATGCCCGCCCCCTCGGAAGGGGCAGAGAGGCCCCGGAGGATCGTATCCTCCATTAGAGGAGACTTTAAATGTTTTGCCTCCTCATTTAAATAAAAACTCCGTCCCAAACTTCAACATCTCTTGTTCTTTTCTCTTTCCTCTCATTTTTGGGTTTCCGACAGACCGCTTCTGCGGTGCCGCCATTTTTGTCCTGCCCCATTTGAATGGGGGCACCATCTTAGAAGCACCACGTGGGCAGACCTAAAAACGAAACTCACCACGTGGGTAGAGACTCACCACGTGGACAAACCTAAAAAAGAAACTCACCACGTGGGTAGACCTAAAAGAAAACTCACCACGTGGACGAACCTAGAGGAGGCTCACCACGTGGGCAAACCTGGAGAACTCTCAAAGTGTCCTGCCCCTCATTGGAGTGGGGCGCCATCTTAAAAAAAGCGCACTTCAAGCGGAGGGACAACAATCAGGCTCCGCCGACATCCTAAGTGGCGGCTCCAGCCCCGGCCCAGGCACTGCCCCGAGCCTCACTGGCTGCGCCTTGCCCGCACCTCCAGGCGTCACTTTTGGTCACTTTTGTCAAAAAAAAAAAAAAGGCCAACCAAACAACAAAGAGGCAGATGGGCGGACTCCTAACTTGCTTTAAAAATATCTTAGGAATGGGCGGGCAATCCGCCATGAGGCCATGAGGCAAGCTGCTGCCATCCCTGCCCCTTTTGCCTCTAGACACTCCCTCTATGCTCTTAACTAAGTGTCCCATGGGGCCCAAAGTATTTACTTTTAAAAATTAAAAAAACAGCTGGAGACATTCATATTGCCCTGCTAGAGGTAATAAATCCTATTTTTCAAGTCTATATGGCTATATCCTACACACCATTGTCCCACCCTTCGCTGCCTTTCCATTAACATAAAGATAAAGAGATGGCTTAATTGTTAAACACTTGCCTATAGAGCCTAAGGACCCTGATTCGAGGCTCAATTCTCCAGTACCCATGTAAACAGTGGCTGGAGGCAGATAATGAAAGTAGTTCAGAATCTAAATCACAACAGGAGGAGAAGATATTTAAAAAAAAGAGAAAGAGAAAGTTCAATCAGAGGTGATCCCAGGGGCGGGGCTGGCAGGCACATTTGTTGTCGCGGCGGGCCCTCTGCTGGGGATGAGTAAAGTTCTGTATACATAGATCACAAAAAGGTCAAGAATGAGGTAGGCCTGGGTGTGGTGGCACACACCTTTAATCTTAGCCCTCAGGAGGCAGAGGTGGGAAGATCATTGTTCAAGGTCAGGCTGAGACTACTTTTCTGCCCTCCCCTCATGTGGGTGTTAATCCCGAGGCCTCCGTCCTGGTGATCTTTGGCAAATGGATGTAACTCATCTCCCTGAGTTTGGAAGGTTGAAATATTTACATGTCTCAGTGGATACTTGCTCGGGAGTTATTTTCGCCTCGCCGTTGGGGGTGAGGCTTCTCATGTAAAAACCCACTGCCTGGAAGCCTGGGCAGCATAGAAAAAGCCGCGGTCTAAAACTGATAATGGCCCGGCATATACATCTACTGGTTTTGGGCCTTTTGCGCACAAATGCGAGTCGCCCACACCACTGGCCTGCCTTATAACCCACAAGGCCAAGGCATTGTGGAGAGAGCCAATAAGAGTATCAAAGCCATTTTATTTAAACAAAAGAGGGGATAGCAGAAGATGCAACCCATAGGGAGAGGGTTTCCTTAGCCCTCTTCACCCTTAATTTTTAATTTTGGACAATAATGATAAGTCTGCAGCTGACAGACACAGTCAAGCTGTGGCCCAGGCACCCAGAAAAGTAGTGATGTGGAAAGATGTCCTAGATAACAAATGGAAAGGACCGGATCTTGTTAAGATCCAGGGAGCTGTTTGTGTTTTTCCACAGGACCAGGAGTCGCCCCACTGGGTTCCAAGCCGGTTGGTGAGAACAGTCCATCCTTCCTCAGGAGAAAGTTTGGAGATTCATAATCCAGATCTTGACACTCAGTAAAGCAGAGCAATTTTGTCAGCCTTCTTGAAGCCGATGCCAGTTCCTCATCAAGCGTCTGTGTTTCCACGTTTCTTCACCACGAATAAGGAACTAGGCCTCCCTTCCCTTCAGGAGGACCAACAGGTGGTCCCCATGGGGAGTCCCGCTCCTTTGTTGAAAAAGGAACTCTTTGTTTTACTTTGCAGTGGAATCAGACTGATGACTCTTGTATAAGACTTCGTCAACAGAGTTTTGCCTGGTTTGAAGGGGAACTCTGGCCATGGTCAGAGTGCCAGAGCACTTCGGTCGCCTGGGCTGATGCAAATCATCTCTTCACCATATCACCAGCTATGAGGGGTCCCCCGCCTAGGTCAGGGGCATGGTCGGAGGGACTCTTTCTTCAAGATTCCAGAATTAATCCATTTTCAAAGTGGGTGCTGTGTGGGGTCAATGGTTCCTGTACGGATGTGTCTCCATTGGTTTTACTGTTGGGGGGACAAATTGCTTGCAACAATGTGTCAGGGCATGAGACCTCAACGTCATCTCGGGGGGAGTTTTCACTCTGGGTCATCCTTGTGAACAATATGCTCGTAATCAGACATTCCCCCCTGCCCCGGTTTGTGTGCACCCCCCTTTTCTTTATCTGCTTATTGCTATTAATTCCACGAGAGTGGATCTTAGCCTTGCACAGGGCCTTACTTCCTGGATCTCCTCTGCTTTTAATTTTTTTAAGGAATGGGTTGGAGTGGGACTGTTTGCTGCCTGCTGTATAGGAGAATGTCTGCTCTGCCTATGGTTGACTTGCAAAATGCGAGCCCAAGCTAGGAGGGACAAGGTATCTCTCAGGCACTTGCTGCTTTGGAGTGTGGGTCCTCCCCCCAGATTTGGCTGTCGGCCCTAAAGAGCACCTAGTTTCCCCTGGCCCTTGCACCCTTAGGGCTTGAAGTGCCCATTGCACAAGGATGGGCAGAGGGTTGGTGTTGGGAGCACGGCATTCATCACGCTCAGGATGCGAGACAAAGTACTGCACGTGGGGCGAGCTCTTAGCAGCTTCATGGAGGGCATGTCTGATTGCATATGGGTTGGTACTGTAATCCCATCTCTGAGGAAAGGTACTGGACAGGTGTGACACCAGCCTGGCTGGCCACTAGGTCTGGGGTCATCACAATGTCCTCTCGAGCATCAGAGATCAGACCTCTACCCTCGCCTGTTGCGTTTAAACAAGAAGGGGAACTGCAGGGAGCCGTGGCAGTCGCCATTACAAGATGGCGCTGGCTCCTCCATATTAGACAGTGCCTTGGCGCCAACCGTATCTAAGGTATGCGCATGCGTAAACAGCGCAACCTGTCCCAAGCCTATCCCATGGCGCCTGGTGATGGCAAGCTGGTCGCAACCAATCCGTAACGCCTCGTAGCAGTACACTCTATAAAAGCAGCTGCAGATTTGGCCCCGCCCCCTTCGCCATCAGCTTTCCTGTTAACCAAGGGCTCTCCAATAAAGTGTGATAAAAGAAGGATCTTCGTTTGTGGCCCTTCCTTTCCTGCTGGTCGGGAGGGTTCACACGCAAGCGGGCAGTTAGAGAACACTGTTCCTCGCACCTCACGGAGTTCTCACTCTCCTGCCAGGATCCTGCACCGACACCCGAGCTCACTTCAGAAAACCTGAGTCCCTCTCGTCATCAACAACAATGACAGGCGAGACAGTGGTCCAAGTAATTGGACTCAGAGCCCGGGAAGATTTTTAAATCTCTCTACCTCAGTATTTCAAGCAAGGACTTGGTCTCTAGTGGCTGGCTTCTAACTCCTCGAGGCCCTTTCCCATCAGCCCTCCACGATCTCCTTAGTTAGGCTGGGCCATTCCTAGGAAAACACACACTCTGTGACCTGTTTGTTCATTTTCAGACATCCCCCTTCCGGTAGGCTCGTAACTCAGAGTGATGGCATGAAATGTAAGATATCGCTCCATTTCCAAAAACCCCCCTCCTCTCTGCCTGTCCCCTGGCTCAGCAGTCCAAACTAAGGCGGCCATTTGGAGCGTTTTTGGAACGAGCAGATTCTCTAACCTCGGGTGACCGCGGCGCGTTCACCCGAGGTTGAAATCTGGGCAGACGGGCCAGGAGAAGGCCTGGGTGTTCCAGGGACTCTCTGCGTGGGAGAAAACGGGGCTCGCGACAAGCACCTGAGTCATCTGCTCACATCTGTCCGGGACCTCCAGAACTGACAGAGGTTTGAAGATATTCAGTAGGAGTTTTGAGCGCCCTCTCTGCCTGAGGCTCACACTTCTGGTAACCCAGCAGACCTGGTGGAGTGTGAGAAATGGGCGGGCAGGCAGTGTCTCAGCTGCTCTGCACGAAATCAAGATGGCGCGCCGCCTCGTGGCCAAGTGAGGCATTGCACCCTTGCGTAACTTTGCATCTGTCTAAACGTGGGACCTGGAGATTGAAACCCCCTCAGGATTTGAACCAGTGTTCTTAGGGTTAGAAGCCAGGCGCCTTAAGCCCTGAGTATTCTCTCCCCAGAAATTCCTTTTAATTCCTTATAAGCCTAATGAGCTGAAGAGTGGGCAGAAGGAATGGAGAACCTCAGACTTGATAAGTGTACCTTGGGGCGCGGAGTCGCCAGAAGGAGGCGCTTGAGAACCTTCCTGACAACACGGTGGATGCAGGTGTGGTGATGGACCACAACAAGGGCAAGGTATGGAAAAATCGCCAATATGTCATTGCTTCATTCAGTCACAATTGCAAAACATCGCAAAGACAAAATAACAAAAAGCAAAATGAACGGAAGGAAGGAAGGAAGGAAGGAAGGAAGGAAGGAATGAAGGAAGGAAGAAAAGAAAGGGAGGAAGAAAGGAAAGGAAGGAAGAAGGACAGACAGCAAAGACTCAAGCAAGCAAGCAACAGAGAAAGAAAGAACAAGTAAAATATACAATAAATCAAATGAATTACGATCGAAACAGACTGAAGCTTTGACTTTACATAGCCTAAATGCCGGGAATAGTTGTAAGCAAAGCGATGACACACAACCCATTTGGCAAACGTCTATTAGGTCCTGTTAAGGAGACGACTCGATAATCTTTGAAAATTACAGAAAAACCCTATGTGCTCTATCTTTGCAGGAGACACACAGATGGCTATTCAGGCCTTTGTCATGATAGAAAATTCAGTGCTGGTTTCAGAAACTTTCCAGCAGATCACCTGGGAGAGAAAATAACTCAGACACAAGGCCAGAGTCACCTGGTGTCATCACATGAAAAGTCGACATCACAGAAGCCTCCTTCAAATGAGATCCAGAGAATGTTCGCTGGCACTTACTATGAATGTTAGGACATTAGAAAGATTTAATTCGAGATTGACACTTCTTAGAGGTTATTCTAACTTTTCCAGGAAACCAGTTGTGAATAAGTACAATTTATAAGGGTTTGGCTGGAAGTTCAAGGCCAGCCTGACACGCCACAGTGAATTCTGTGTTAGCCCGGGCTACAGCCATTGCGACCTCGTACCCCCTCCAAAAATATGTATGTATATATGTATGTATGTATGTATTTATGTATGCATAGATATACATATGTGTGTGTGTGTATGTTTCTGTGTTGATGGATACACATTTACATATGGCCTTAAACCTAATCCTACTGAGATATATATAAAAATTTATATAATTCACATATAATTATATATATTTGTATATGTGTTATAAATAACGTGTAAAAATGTACAATACATGTAATTATATTTTATACATATCATATATGTAAATATATAACATATATTTATACAGCTAATATATGTATAAATTTCCATGTATATTCATATATGAACTCATACATTTACATATAAGTTTATATCTAATTAAAATATATATTCATATGTGTATATATTCTGGGTGAGCGGGCAGTAAAGAACACTGTTCCTCGCACCTCACAGAGTT
>JAEOAD010001002.1:0-30517 GCA_036365145.1 Orientallactaga sibirica
TTTTCTAGGTATAAAATGCAACATCAATTTAATTATAAATTATGCTAAAGGTCTTTCCATCATCCCCCAGACTTCAGATTACTCAAGTGCTTTTCTGTTCAATCTTTTTGCTGAACAGATGAAACAAATTTTTAAGTTTCATTTTGTTATCTCCCTCTAAGTCAACTAGTCTCATTTTGTCATCTTACAGATACAGAAACTAAGACCCTGAAAAGTTTAATGAAATCAAACCAGCTATTCTACTATCTTTAACCATTCTGTGAGTTTGACAAACTTATACACATTTATTTACAAGAACTAAACCACCCCATATAAACAGCTGTTAAAAAGCAATGTCTTTTATGAGGAAATACAACAAATGTTAATGTAAACTATTATTAGAAAGTATTAGCCCTTTTTGGTTACTATTGATATTATAAGTACAATGTTGGATCTTGTTCTTAAGGATAGTTCATTTATACCACCAAGGATATTTATCTGATCACTGCACTGAAATCTATTGTGCCAAATAGTATCCTATATTTAATCAATATATTTAATCTAAATTCTTTTACATTTGTTTAGACTTTCCTAAATTAAGAAATATGCACAGAATAGGATATTATCATTATATAAGCAGCGGGCAGCTTTAAAATACAGGATAGGAAGCCTACTTTAGGAGTGATAGAAAAGTGTTCAAAGTAATAAAAACCCCAACAAAAATCAGTAAGCAAAATTGATTAGTGTGTAAACTAAGGTGTACGAGAAAGGATAAGCTTAGAGAATCAGAAGATGTGAGTTAAAGTTTTCACTTCATTCCTTGCTATTTAAATTTGGGAGTAATTCAATAACCCTCTGGATTTCAGTTTTGTCATCTTCTAAGAGCTAACATTTGCACTATTTACCTCATTAGAATGTTGAAGACAGCATACATCAAATTCACGAGAGGGTGTTGTAGATGGAAGAGTACACTACAAATATTACTACTTCAGTAGCTGTTAAAATGCAGAACTACAGAAAACTGTAAAGAATTCTATTGGCATGCTCATTAGAAGAAACTCAATTCAAACCATCCACACATTTTCAACTTTCAATGGCAATATTAAAAAATTATACAAAGATATACAAAAGAAACTTCCTGGGAGAAAGTACTAAGGGACATACATTTGGGAGACTTGAGACTTTAAAATGAGTCTGACTAATTTACACCATAAAGAGGTATTTAGTCCTTAAGTGGAGAAAGCTGCTACTCACCTAAGAAAAACAAGCATATTGCCAGAGGGGAGCTGAGCAGACGTCTTTGCCGCTCTCTGTGTTTGGTCCTATGAAGGCAGGCCAGCTTCTTCTCAGTGAACCTGAAGCTGTCTGCTACAACCCCATCCTTGCCTGAGGGGAAAAATGGAGGAAAATAGATCTGAGCACTAAAGACTACTTTCAGAACTACATAGCTAGAGATAGCTAAGTCATAGACAAGGCTTTTGATATTAAGGACTGAAGAGCTTTACACATTTGAAGAATGCTTCCTAGGCTAAGAAGAGGAAGTCATCTTCCATGATTCTTCAAAGCTCTTGTTTCCTAAGATTAAAGACCCTCTATGTCAGATGCGTCTTCTGTTTTTGCAAACTCCTGTCTTACCGTGTTGATATTAAAATTTCATAACAAATCCCAGTTGCCCTTTCATGAATACGATTCTATATTTTCTTTTTATTTATTTATTGACTTGAGAGAGGAAGAGAGAGAAATAGGCAGATAGATAGTGAGAGAAGAGAATGGGCGTGCCAGGGCCTCCAGCCACTGCATATGAATTCCAGATGCATGCACCACCTTGTGCACCTAGTTTATGTGGGTCTGGGGAATTGAACCTGGGCCCTTTGGCTTTGCAGGCAAGAGCCTTCACTGTGAAGCCATCTCATCTCTCCAGCTCTATGCATGCATTCTATGTAAAACTACAATCCAAATGAAGGAATATATTTTACTAGAATTAAATAATCAACATTAATACATAGTGATTAATAATAAAACATTCCTCAAATTACATTACAAAGTGATGTTTGAGGAAGGCATTAATGGAAGTATATTGCTCTGTTCTCTTGGGAACAATGGACACTATGAAAGGGAAATTTATGGGAAGCTACCAATGAGCCCCACCTGGTCAACTTTTACCCTGTCAACTTTTAATGTCTAGTTGCAAATACAAAAAATATATGTGTATTTTGATCTGGTGTTCATATATTTTTCCTGGAAAGGAAAAGTATAAAAATTGAGGTATATATTGAGGTATATATATTGAAGTATAAGAATTGAGGGTTCATTGTGCTGTGTGCCTTACTAAGTGTGCTATGCTAAACACATCAAGATCACACTGTATGTAATCATTTAAGGAGATATACAACACTCACATGTACACACCAAAACCTAGGCTCCATTTGTTATTATGGATCTTTAAATATAGGTCTAATTATTCCATTCCTACCTATGCATAGGTTCTGCCTTTCGTTGCCTTATGCATGACATTTCTGTGTACTAATGACATCGGAAAGCTATTAAAGAACATAGCCTGATGATGATAATCTGTGTTTAGTCAGAGTAATGCACAGAATGGTAAGTCAATCAAAGGTACATATTACCATAACTCGATTCTCACACACAGAAATTATCTCAAAAGAAATAACAGATTAGTGGTGCTTGACTCTAGGCTTGATGTTAGAGAGAGGGGAAGTTGAGGGGCTAACTTCACTTCCCCATTTAGGGTATGTATACAGACAGAAACCATCACAAAAACAGAACGCTTAATGATTAATCTATCAATATGAAAGTATAGCCATTCTAGTTTATATATATTTACTCCCTCAAGCCAAACAAGTTTTGGCATTCATTATATCTCATTAATTAAATGAGTGGAGTAGGATTATAGGTTGTATTTTTCAACTGTCACTCATTTGTATAGCAGTTCATTAATCTGCATTACTTGTATTACACTTTTATTTTTTCAATTTTCTTTTTATCTGACTTTCTCATTGAAATCAATATAATTGTTTTTCTATTATTTGAACTTGAAATGGTAAGCAAGAACATGATAAGAAATGATTTCATAGTTTCCCAAATATATCCATTTCTATAAACATGTTTGATGTACATTTAAGCTTATGTTACCTAGATTTATTATAATAGTGTCAGTCCAATAAAACTTCATAATGTGCAAATTAGAACATATAATTTATTTATTTATTCATTCATTCATTTATTTTTGTTTTTCCAGGTAGGGTCTCACACTAGTTCAGCTGACCTGGAATTCACTCTGTAGTCTCAGGGTGGCCTTGAACTCACAGTGATCCTCCTACCTCTGCCTCCTGAGTGCTAGGATTAAAGGCAAGCACCACCATGCCCAGCTAAATTATTTATTTTTTGAAAAGAAAACAAATGATAGTCATTTCATAGTGTTGGTTTATTGTATCTGCTTTGGGTACAATGAAGGCTATTTTAAATGGATAAGTTTCCATTTCTCTTCAAATCACTTATATATGTCAATTCTCTAATTTTCTTTAAAATAATATCTTTATTAATTACCCAGTTAGAGAAATAACTCTATCTTAAATGATGAAGAAGTGTGGCTATAGAGTAGAATACAGCAAACACTACGTGCCAACTAGGTGCACAGCTCTGAGAAAATGATCCTTTTAATGCAGAAAGCATCTGTTTTCAGTAGACACAAAGAGAATAAGTAATAAGGAAATACATTCATTAACAACTTCAAAGTATGATTGAAATTAAAGATTTTTTTAGTATTTATTACATATGCTTTAAAAGCACAAGTGCAAGTAATTGCTTTCTCCCTGAAATTTTTTTCATCCTGCCCTTCAATCTGTGAAGAAATAGTCCAGAATTAGAGAAACCAAAGCTATGGTGACCAAGGTGATACATGTTTGTAATGCTACCACTAGGGAGGATGAGGCAGGGAGACTGCCCAGAGTTCAGCAAGACCAGTGTGAGCTACATAGCAAGTATCACACCAGTCAAAGAAAGAAGCAAGAGCTTGTCTCAAAATAAAACAGATAAACTAAAACAACAAAGTGTGCAGAAAGATAGTGGCTTCCTCTAAGTTTTTCTCTGATATAACTTATTCTTTTTTTTTTTTTTTTTTTTTTTTTTTTTTTTTTGGTTTTTCGAGGTAGGGTCTCACTCTGGTCCAGGCTGACCTGGAATTCACTATGTAGTCTCAGGGTGGCCTCGAACTCTCGGCGATCCTCCTACCTCTGCCTCCCGAGTGCTGGGATTAAAGGCATGCGCCACCACGCCCGGCTTATTCATTATTTTTATCTACAAGACTAACCTCTGGACACAGCTTGGACAGGTTTTATGAAATACTGATTCTATCTTGAATGTCTGAAACAAATATTGGACTAATATGGATGACCAGCCATATCACATTTAGTGCTGTCTTCCAGGTTTTAGGGATTTTTGTTTGTTTGTTTGTTTTGCATATGTGTTTTTGAATCAGGCTTCACAGAAATTTGGAGTTCATAAGGAAAAATACATGTTCTGCTACTTAATCCATACCATTATTCAGGAGTAGATAAGACCGTATATAGATGCCTGATGTTTTTTGAATTTCTTCCTCCTACCTCTTTCAAGCTGTTGGAATTTAAGAATTTTATTTTATTTTATTTTATTTTATTTATTTTGTTTGTTTGTTTGTTTGTTTTTTGAGGTATGGACTCACTCTGGCCCAGGCTGACCTGGAATTAACCATGTAGTCTCAGGCGATCTATGTAGATCTATGCAGAACTCAAGGCGATCCTCCTACATCTGCCTCCCGAGTGCTGGGATTAAAGGCGCATGCCACCACGCCCAGCTAAATTTTATTTTATTTTTAAAATATTTTATTATTTATTTATTTGAGAGAGAGAGATACAGAAATAGGCAGGTAGAGAGAGAGAGAGAGAGAGAGAGAATGGGTGTGCCAGGGCCTCCAGCCACTGCAAACGAACTCCAGATGCATGCACCCCCTTGTGCAACTGGTTTACGTGGGTCTTGGAGAATCAAGCCTCGAACTGGGGTCCTTAGGCTTCATAGGCAAGTGTTTAACCACTAAGCCATCTCTCCAGCCCTAAATTTTATTTTTTTATTGAAATAAAACTCAGAGAGTGGTTAGAAAAGAAAGCAAAAAAAAAAAAAAAAAAACCAAGAAAAATCTCAATCTCTCTTCATTTTCTCCCTCTGCCTCATTATCTTAATTCTTCTGTTAAAGTTTGCTTTAAGAAAACTGAGAAGAGGGCCAGGCATGGTGGTGTGCGCCTTTAATCCCAGCAATCGGGAGGCAGAGGTAGGAGGATTGCCATGAGTTTGATGTCACCGTGAGAATGCATAGTGATTTCCAGGTCAGACTTGGAAGTGAAGGTGCTTTCCTGAGGATCGGGTAAAAGAAATCAAAACCTTGGAGATGGGCTAGAGCTAAAGGAGACTGGGCTGTGTATTTCCCAAATACTGCCTATGGCAAACTCCTCAAGGTCACTGCGTGGATTCCTAAACCCAACTCTCTAGAGATGAGGGGGCCTAGAGAGAAAAGGGGGTTTAGATCATACAAATTGGCATGATATGAAAAGTCAGCAAAAACCACTGGGTGGCAGCATGGTGTTTAGGTCTGCAGTGGCCGCCCCTGCCAACATAGCTGCGGTTGAGCCAGTCTGTCACCTCTTCTGAGTGGCTGGCAACAACTGTGGCCATGCAAAATACCTCAGTGGGTGGGGGCTAAATTTCCATGGCAATACCAGGATGAACCATCTACCTGTGAATAACTGATTTCAGATCTGTAAAAGATGATAAGAATCCCTGCAATGAGCATTAAGAGAGAAGAAAAACACTTAAGGAAAATAGAAGTCTTCCTATTCCTTAAGGAAACTTAAAGAACGTTCTCTAAATTTAGTGGTATCTTTAGCTTCCCTGAGTATCTACTAGTGAAATGTTAATTTGAAATGATAAGAACAGAAAAAATAAGGAAATGATAATGGGAAGGGATCAGAAAAAAATGCATAAACACGTAGTTCATCTGAGTAAATATCTAATGGATTTTGCTTTCTGAGCCTAGCAGGATACTCAGTCTCTGTTACTATACTAGATTCACGCGTCATTAGCTGTGTGACCTTAAATAACTTTTTAATCTCACTGTGTCTCATTTTCTTCCTCCATGGCATGGGGATAATAGTTTCTACTTCACAATGTTATGAGACTTGAGTGTGTACTTATAGCAGTTCTTGGCTCAATGAATATATAAGTTGATATCATTTTAACTTTTGACCTTATGATTATTATTATGCCTGCTAGTTGTTGTTGATTCTGGAATAGATATTACCTTTCAATTTTTAAAACTGTGTAGAGAAACTACAGACATGGTGGAAAAGGTTATATTTTCCATTTTGAAATTTTGCTTGTGTTACAAAAGAGCCCCGAAATGGCAGCACTATAGAGGTCTTGTAGGTATTATCATTTTCCATTTCAATGCAGCCCTTAGGAAAATGGAAAGAGTGGATCTAGTTGACTCACAAGATCCAAGTAAATCCACGTTGTTGTTTAAACTCTCATCAAGATACAGGAACAGGTGGACATCTGTAAAATGTTTTGTGATCACAAGTGAATTAGTTTACCTCAGAAACAGCCACCTCTTTTATGACTTCTATGCAACTCTGAAAAACAATCTCAGGCCTGTGACATTTCATGGACCAATTTTCATTGTAGACTCTGCTCATTTCAACTCGCCTCTGTCTATTGATTGATTAAGTTTCTAGTTCAAGCCGGATAATTACAGGAATTCATGTTTGGATTAGATGATTCAGTGCTTATGTTTCATGGAATATTATTTCAATAGGTTCTGGGCAACATGCTGTATGCAGTCAAAATTACTGCTTTGGCTGGCATTGTGTATTTTTATTTTTTGAATGCCAACAAAACTGTCAGTCAACACTCACTGGATCACACAAGTTCTGTGGCAGCCTAATAGAGATGAAAGGGAGTGAGTGGAGTGGTCAGAAACTTTGGTTGGAAACTCGCTCCTCCATCAGAAGAGACAAGCCAAGAGCAAGAGAAATTCAATGCCTGACAGTGTATCAGCAGCCTGAGCAAAGGCAAGACCAGCTGAGACAAAAACAAGGCAAACTTCTCTTCCGGGTCCAACTCTGGCTCAAAGAAGAGGCACCAAAGGAGAGGAGGTGGGAAGGGGCTTTTGACATTCCCCCAGTTAGATTGGAGGACAGTGGTGGGGTTGGGGTGGGCAAGTCAGGGGAGTTTGAAGCCCAGCTTGTGCGGGTGAGGCCACCTAGCTGGTGTGCATGCTAAAGCAATGGCTCTGGTTTCAGGCAAGACCAAGGCTTGGGTGGCATGAGGTGAGCTGATGCAGGGATCCTCTGGTGGGGGAGAGTCCCTCGCCACCAGTCGGCTCCCCCCACACACACCGCCTCCGGTGCCCACCTCTCCCGTTCTATCCCGGACGCCCCCCAGAGCCGTCTGGGCCTCCCCTTGGTGCCGGCTTCCCTGCGGGCGGTCGCCAGCCACCCTGCACCCCCGCTGGGCTCATTGGTAGCAGTCCTGTCCCCAAGTGGGGAGGGGGAGGGCAGCCCGGCTCCCTGGGATGCGCTGGACCTGCAGTGGCTGCTGCTCCAGGCGGGGTGGGCGGTGCACTTCCATCCCTGTAGAGCCTTTCTTCTTCTTCCCCTAGGACCTTCAACCCAGAATCTTTTGTTATTATTATTATGTTAATCGAGACACCACTTGTTTTGGGAAAGCAGTAGTATTAGCACATCATCTTCCTGGAAGGAGATTAGACTAAAAGTATTTGTCTTAACTTTTCCAGAGTGATCTGAGAACAAGAAATAATTGGGGCCTGGGGGGTGATTGGAAGGAGGAAGCTCGTACTTATTTTCTTCTGTAAATTGGCTGTAAGTACAGAGTTCTCGAGCTGTGGAATTTTCTTTCTTTCTTTTTTCCCCCTTCTGGAGGAGCAGAGGTTGAGGTGGGAAATGAGGAAGGAGAAACTCCACGAGGAGGAAAACCTGGAGATAAAAGTCGTGGATGAGAGCCTGTGGTAGTTATTTTCCAGTATTTCCTGATAGAAATTGAGGTTATAATTGTATTTTTATTTTAGACAGTGGATGTTTGAATCAAGTGAAAGGAAGGAGGCTTTGCTCTTTGAACAAGATTACTTATTAAAGAGGCATCCTGAAATCTTGGTGCGTGTCAGGCAGAAAAATTGTTGGGAAAACCCCTCAATATTTTGAAACATCCAAAGTCATAACAATAAAAAAAAAAAAAAAACCAGGGCTTAGCGGTTAAGACACTTGCCTGTGAAGCCAAAGGACCTAGGTTCGACTCCTCAGAACCCACCTAAACCAGATGCATATGGTGGTGCATGTGTATGGTGTTCATTTACAGTGGTTAGAGGCCATTGTGCACCCGTTCTATGTTTGCTTCTCTCTCTCATAAATAAATAAACATTTTTTTAAAAGTGGGGGAGAGCTTTTCTTAGAGAAATGGTGAAATGGAGGTAGGCTCGCAGAAGTCAGGAGCACTGATTCCTGGGAAGACGTTGTACCTTCCCTCTTTCACTGACATTCAACCTCCACAACAAACTTACTGAGCTGCTCTGCTGTGTAATCAGAGCTGTGATTCAGGCTTCCCAGTTACACTGAAGTTGAGAATCTCAGAATTTTTAAGATGTTTAACATAGATTTCTGAAAAGCATTGTTGTGACTGATTGAAAATGGATTTTTTAAATTTACTTTAAAAATTTTTATTTTTATTAGCAAGCAGGAAACAAGAATGGGTGTCATTCTTGCCTCTTGTTGCTGCAAAGGAATTTAAGATGCATGTATCCCTTTGTGCATCTTAAATTTGGCTTTTAAGTGGGTACTGGGGATTTGAAACATGGTCTGTCAGGCTTTGTAAGAAAGCACTTTTAACCGCTGAGCCAGCTCTCCAGTCCTAGAATATTTAATTCAAACTTAGTTCAAAAGTGATTTTTAGACTGGAGAGCTGGCTCAGCCATTAAAGTCTTGCCCAGTACCTACATAAAGCCAGATGCACAAAGTGGCATGTATGTGTTGTTTGTTTGCAGTGGCTAGAAGCCCTCACACACCCATCCTCTCCCCCTCTGCTGGCAAACAAACAATTTTTTAAAAAATAAATAAAAAAATAAACAAAATCGAACTGGGGTCCTTAAGGCTTTGCAGGCATACGCCTTAACCACTAAGCCTTCTCTCCAGCCCTCTTCAATCTCTTTTTAAAAATGATGTTGCCTGCCCTGGAGAGATGGCTTAGCGGTTAAGGCGCTTGCCTGTGAAGCCAAAGGACAGGTTCAATTCCCTAGGACCCACGTAAGCCAGATATACAAGGGCGCATGCATCTGGAGTTCGTTTGCAGTGCCTTGAGGCTCAGACATGCCCATACTCTCTCTGTATGTCCTTCTTCTCTCTCTCTCTCTTTCTCTGCTTGCAAATGAATACATACGATAAATTAATTTTTAAATTTTTTTAATTTTTGTTTTTATTTTTGGAGAGAGACACAGAAAGAGACAGAGAGGGAGAGGAAGACAGAATGGTGCACCCAGCAGCTTCTCAGCAGCTGTGAATGAAATCTAGATGCGTGCACCCCCATGTGGGCAAGTGCAGCATTGCATCCTTGCCTCACTTTGCATCTGGCCAAACGTGGGACCTGCAGATTGGAACTGACGTTCTTAGGCTTAGCAGGCAGGCGCCTTAACCGCTGAGCCATCTCTCCACCCCAGATAAATTAATTTTTAAAAATTGTGTTGTCTGTTCTAGGTCAGATTCATAATGCTAAAAATACAATGCTTGAACTGGTAAGAAAATGGCCCATTAGCATCCAAGTCTTTTGAAATTCAAAATGAGAAGTCCTCCACAGGACACTCCAAGCTCAAGCAAATCTTAATTTTTTTAAAAGAATGAAAAACTGCTAATCAGCCTTTGGTGTAGCCCTGCTTGATGCAAATTATACTACTTGTCAAGACTTTTGTTTAGTCACAAATAAAAGACTTAGTGGATAAAGGTTTGGCCTTTTGTTACAGGTGCACCTGGCTTATATGGGTATTGGGGATTGAACCGAGATCCTTTGGGTTTTCAGGCAAACACCTTAACAGCTAAGCCATCCCTCCAGCCCATCTCTAAGTTTCTTGAAAACTCTAACACATCCATGACAGCAGGAGCTTGACCCCTGCTAGGAGCTTGGGTCAGAACCAGAGGTGGGTACTACTTTCCAAGTCCCATTCACCATCTTCCTCCAGCTAGGTCACAGTGCCAAAGGTTCCAAACCACCCCAAACAGCGCCACCTGGTGGACACCAAGTGTTCAAACACTTGAGCCTGTGCGGGGACAGTTCCCATTGAAACCACAACAGAAACCACACTTCGCACTTATGTGTTGGGTTGTTTATTATTTATTTAGAGTAGGTCTTGCTCTGTATCCCAGGATAGTCTCAAACTCTCTTCCAGCCTCAGTCTCCAGAATAATTGGATTACAAGTGTGTGCCAACACACACAGTTTAACCATACATCTGAAGATAACATTACAATACATCTGAAAACAGAAGCAGATAGTGGGTAAAATAATTTTAAATTATCTCTCTATATGCCTGTCTCTCAAATAAATAAACAAAAATAAAATAACTTTAAAAAAAAGAGCTGGAGTGCCAGGCATGTTGAATCACACCTTGAATCCCAGCACTCAGGAGGCAGAGGTTGGAGGATCGCCATGAGTTCTAGGCCACCCTGCGATGACATAGTGAATTCAGGTCAGCCTGATCTAGAGTGAGACCCTACCTCGAAAAACCAAGAAGGTAAAAAATGAATCCCGGAGATGGAGAGATGGCGTAGTAGTTAAGCCACTTGCCTGCAAAGCCAAGGGACTCAGATTCTATAAATAAATTTAAAAAAATAGAAGCCTGGCCTGGCTTTTAGTCCCAGCATTTGGGAAGGAGAGATAGGAGGATCACTGTGAGTTCAAAGGCCACCCTGACCCTGAGACTGCATAGTTAATTCCAGGTCAGCCTGGACCAGAGTGAGACCCTACCTCGCAAAAAAAAAAAAAAAAAAAAAAAAAAAAAAAAAAAAACAAAGGCCACCCTGAGACTACATAGTGAATTTACAGGTCAGCCTGAACTACAGTGAGGCCCTACCTCAAAACACCACCAAAAAAAAAAAAATAATAAAAATAAACAAACAAACAAACAAAAGCCCGGCATGGTGACACACGCTTTTAATCCCAGCACTAGAGAGGCAGAGATAGGAGGATCACCAAGAATAGAGGCCACCCTGAGACTACATAGTTAATTCCAGGTCAACCTTAGCTAGACTGATACCCTACCTGAAGGAAAAAAAAAAAAAAAAGTAAAATGAGGGCTAGAGATTGAGAGAAAGAGACTGTTGTTTTTAACAGTAAGGTCGTTCTAGCCCAGGCTGACTGGAATTCACTAGGGAGTCTCAGGCTGGCATCGAATTCATGCCGATCTCCTTCCACTCTCCCAATCCATGGTGACTCCATCTTGGGAGCCCATCTCAACCTAACAGTAACCTTAGCCTGGATTGGGACTGGTAATTTGGAAGTTTTACATAGCAACCCAATAGTATGCTGCCATGTAGGTGAAAATAAAGGGGGGGAGCTGAAATGTACAGAAACCACAACAGTGGCTCTAAATTTAAAATGGAGAGATGATTCAGAAGGTATGGCTCTTGCCTGCAAAGACTAACAACCCAGGTTCGTTTCCCTAGTACCCAGGCAAAGCTGGATGCACAAAATGGCACATGCATGTAGTGTTCATTTGCATTGGCTAGAGGTCCTGGTGCACTACATTTTCTTTCTCTCTCTCTCTCTCTCTCTCTCTCCTTGAAAATAAATAAATAATTTTTATTAAAAATTAGAGCAAATATAATGAGATAAAGATTGATATAACTGTTACAACCCAACAAAATCTCACCACTTATTTCCATATAGATATATTAAATAGAAACACAGTTTGCACTAGATCAGCTCTGAGGTGCTTTCCAGATCAAGGTAAAAAATTAAACAAACACACATTCGAAGACACATCAAACTATGACAAAATAGATCAATTGAAGCAAACCGTGAAGGGCAGGGCACATGAACCTCAATTTTAAAAAAGTAACTCAAAGTTTTAATATTATCTTATTCCTTAAAACGTTTTATAAATAATACAATTAGTTCCTCTATACCTTTAACTTACTCAGTTTTCTTTAAAGTTAATATCTTTTATAGTGCACTACATTTGTTAATACTAAGTTAAGAACATTACTGTCAAAGGTATATTCTTTCGCAGATTTTACCAAATTTCCACTAATTGACTTGTTCGTTTTCAGGATTCAATCCAAAATGGTTCATTCTTTTTAGTCATCATGTCTTCTTAGCTCCTCTGGTCTCTGAAGTTCTTTGCGTTTTAGCGATTTTCTTTAAACACACGCTATTTTAACAGTCAATCTCTATGGGTCATGTGTCCCAAAGATAAGATAACTGCCTTCCAGCAACTCACCTCATTCAAAAATTTGGATTAGAATTTTGAGGAGTCATACTTAAAATTTTCTGTCCTGGGCTGGAGAGATGGCTTAGGGGTTAAGGCGCCTGCCTCCTAAGCCTAAGAACGCTGGTTCCAATCTCCATCGGTTCCAATCTCCAGGTCCCACATTTAGCCAGATGAAAAGTGATGCAAGGGCACAATGCCGCACTTGACCACAAGGGTGCGCACATCCGGATTTCGTTTGCAGCAGCCGAGACACTGCTGGCATGCCCATCTCTGTCTTCCTCTCTTTCTCTCTCTTTCTCTCTGTGTCTCTCTCCAAAAAAATAATAAAAAAGTAAAAATTTCTGTCCTGAAACTATCATATGACCAGTTACCAACTCTAAACCCTAGAAATACTTCAATAATTCCTCTCTTTTCAGCTGTTACTGACACTGTCAGAGGATACTTTCTCTTGTTTAGCTTGCTACACATAACCCACCTTTGGATGAACAGGTTTCTGTGGTAGTTGTTGTGTAGGCTCTTTGATGACGCGATCCAATCATACAGTAAACTCCGGAATCCCTTCTACAACATCTAGCAAGCACCGAAACAGGTCTCTTTGCCCAACGCTACCACTACTACCTCACACTTCCAGTGGCAGTACATGGATTACATCCCAAGATATGTCTATGCCATCTGCTTGTGGACTGTTAGAAATGGCTATACCAAAATTAACGCAAATTTTGTCCCTTGCAGGTTCTTTTCATTGGCCCCATTTATGTCCTGCATAGAATCAAGACAGTAGATGGCAAATAAGCTGAAGATACAGTCTCAGCCCAGTTGTAAGGAGAGATTGAGACACACTCAGGAGGTGCTAGCTTTGGAGGGTTGCTTGCTAAGTATCCCATCTTGTTGGGCCTTAATTGCCTTAACTTGTTTTAAAAAACTCACCACCACGTTTATAGAATTATTGTGAGAAGTAAATGAAATAGCACTTATGGAATTACCTACCTCATTGACAGGTGTAGAGAAGATTGTCCATAGGCATGAACATTCAGAGCATTGTCCCCCTGTCACCCACACTGACTGACTGCTGCTCTCATAACCCACAACCCCATGGTGAATATTAACAATCCCACTGAGGAGAGCCCTCAGTGGAATGGGAACAAGGAGGAAGAAAATAGCAACAACACATGATGTGTGCATACAAAATTTCTACATAATACTAAAAAGATGTTTACCTTGTAGACAACTAGTGACTACCCAGGTGAAATATACCTTTCACACTGCATACGCCATTCTTCTGTTTGACAACAGTGAATTCTTTTTCCTTTTCAATGAATTCTCTAGAGATTATGTGTAGTTTTGCTATTGACCTTTCCCCCTTGAAGTTTAATTAAACTGTTACTGAGCAGAACTGAAATGTTAAATAAACTGAGAAAATTAGTTGCTCACATTCCCGAATATATGGCTCCCTGGTGAGATTAGCCATGACAGTTGATGAGAGTGTTTGACAAGGATTAGAGTACACCCCTTCTTATCAATAAAATGTAGAAATGGGGGCCTGGCTTGGGGCATTGATCTAAATTTCCATGGCAACACCAGGATGAACCATCTATCTGTGAATAACTGATATCCAATCTGTAAAAGATGATAAGAATCACTGCAATGAGCATTGAGAAAGAAGAAAATCACTTAAGGAAAACAGAAGTCTTCCTACTCCTTGAGGAAACTTAAAGAACGTTCTCTAAATTTAGTGGTATCTTTAGCTTCCGGAGTATCTACCAGGAAATGTTAATTTGAAATTATAAGAACAAAAAAATGAGGAAAAGATAATAGGAAGGGATCAGAAAAAATGCATAAACACGTAGTTCATCTGAGGAAATATCTAATGGATTTTGCTTTCTGTGCCTAGCAGGATACTCAGTCTCTGTTACTATACTAGATTCACATATCTTTAGCTGTGTGACCTTAAATAACTTTTTAATCTCACTGTGTCTCATTTTCTTCCTCCATGGCATGGGGATAATAGTTTCTACTTCACAATGTTGTTATGAGACTTGAGTGTGTACTTATAGCAGTTCTTGGCTCAATGAATATATAAGTTGATATCATTTTAACTTTTGACCTTATGATTATTATTATGCCTGCTAGTTGTTGTTGATTCTGGAATAGATACTACCTTTCAATTTTTTAAACTGTGTAGAGAAACTACAGACACGGTGGAAAAGGTATATTTTCCATTTTGAAATTTTGTTTGTGTTACAAAAGAGCCCCGAAATGGCAGCACTAGAGAGGTCTTATAGGTATTATCATTTTCCATTTCAATGCAGCCCTTAGGAAAATGGAAAGAGTGGATCTAGTTGACTCACAGGATCCAAGTCAAGTCCTATTGTTGTTTAAACTGTCATCAAGATACAGGAACAGGTGGACATCTGTAAAATGTTTGGTGATCACAAGGGAATTAGTTTACCTCAGACACAGCCACCTCTTTTATGACTTCTATGCAACTCTGAAAAACAATCTCAGTCCTGTGACATTTCATGGACCAGCTTTCCATAATCATGGTGATATTCTTTATTTACAGTTCCCAGGGACGTTTTTTTTCTTTTTTCGAGGTAGGGTGTCACTGTGGTCCAGGCTGACCTGGAATTAACTATGTAGTCTCAGGGTCACCTCGAACTCACTGCGATCCTCCTATGTCTACCTCCTGAGTGCTGGGATTAAAGGCATGTGCCATCACACCGGGCAGTTTGTTTGTTTTGTTTTTCAAGGTAAGGTCTCCCTCTAGCCCAGCCTGACCTGGAATTCCTTATGTATTTTCAGGGTGGCCTCAAACTTGTAATCTTCATACCTCTGCCTGTAGAGTGCAGGTATTAAAGGTGTGTGCCACCATGCTCAGTTCAAGATTTTGTTTTTTTGTTATTAATATTATTATTATTTTTTTTGGTTGTTGCAAGGTAGGGTTTCACTCTAGTCCAGGCTGACCTGGAATTAACTCTGTAGTCTCAGGGTGGCCTCGAACTCTCAGCGATCCTCCTACCTCTGCCTCCCAGTGCTGGGATTAAAGGTGTGCACCACCACACCCGGCTAGATTTTTTTTTTTTTTTTTTTTTTGGTTTTTCGAGGGTAGGGTCTAACTCTAGCCCAGGCTGACCTGGAATTCACTATGTAGTCTCAGGGTGGCCTCGAACTCACAGTGATCCTCCTACCTCTGCCTCCCGAGTGCTGGGATTAAAGGCGTGCGCCACCACGCTGGCTAAGATTTTGTTTTTATAAGTAGATCTAGTTTGATTTTATAAAACACTATCAAAATATATAAATTCTTTAAGTGTTTTTACTGTATTCCTATGTTTTATGAAAAGAACAGGGTATTGAAAATGGAGAAAATTGCTTTGCAAACTGCCTATGAAGTAGCCTTAAAGGGGTTACTCCCTGAGCCTTGGTGGGGTTTTTAAGTCTACTTTAGTGTTTATCTCTCAGCAGCTTAGACAATTTGCAGAAGAGGGAGGGTGGAAGGATTGTAAGAGCCACTTTGTGGGAGGTAATATCCAGAGGCATTGTCCCCACCACACACAATGAATGTCTGCTGTTCTCACAACTCATAACACACAACCCCATGGTGAATACCAGCAATACCACTGAGGAAGGCCTCAATGGAATGGGGGCAGGGAGGAAGGAAATCATGGTACAAACACATGATGAAACCAAAGTCTTGCTAGTAATATATTTTTGAGAGAGAGAGAGAGAGAGAGAGAGAGAGAATAGAAATCAATTCCTCAAGCTTCCAACAAAACTCTTGATCTGCAATCAGTTTTTCTCTCTCTTTTTCCCTAAATTTAGTTCAAAGCCAGATACATAGAAAAGAGTTGGCAGACATGGTGGAAACTGTGGAGTATCTTTGCTTTTCAGGGCCAAGATGGGAAGGAGAAATGAGAGACAATCACTACCACAAAGGGCCATTCATCACCCTGTATCTCAAACCCTGTTCACTGCCAGCATTCTTGTCAACACCTTTTCATTCATTCTTTCCTTTCTTTCTTTTTCTTTCTTTCTTTCTTTCTTTCTTTCTTTCTTTCTTTCTTTCTTTCTTTCTTTCTTTGTTTCTTTCTTTCCAAGGTAGGGTCTCCCTCTCCCTGTAGCTCAGGCTGACCCGGATTTCACTATGTAGTCTCAGGGTGGCCTCAAACTCATGGCAATCCTCCTACCTCTGCTTCCCAAGTGCTGGAATTAAAGGCATGTGCCACCATTCTCTGCCATTCATTTCCTTTTTAAAGAAATACTGGGCCTATTATTATTTTTCCTAAAAGAAAGATTTGAATACATTATAAGAATTGTGAAATCTGTCACTTTATTATTAATACAGTGCTATTAGTATAAATGATAGGAAACATGATTTATTTTTCAGACTTGTGCCTTAATGGTAAGATATTTTAATAGTGGATGATTCTGACTTTAAATGATGTCTTTTAGATCAACAGGGTTATAGTCACTTTCTGGAACTAATATGTAGGCATGGGATGGGATGCAATAGAACCACGTGTGTCCTCTTGAGTATGCGAAGTAGTTACTGGTAATACACACGGAAATTTTCTGATTTGTTATCACTGTTATTGGTGCTGTGATAAAAAAATGTTGATTAAAAATAAATCATGTGGGCTGGAGAGTTTGTTCAGTGGTTAAGGTGCTTCCCTGTGAAGCCTAAGGGACCAGGTTTCATTCCTCACTTAAGCCAAATTCACAAAGTGGCACATGCATCTGGAGTTTGTTTGCTGTGGCTGAAGGCTCTTGTGTGCCCAATCTCTCTACATATCTGCCTCTTTCTCTTTCTCTCTCAAATAAAATAAAATAAAAGCAAAATATAAATCATGCAAGATATAATTTTTTAAAATCTCACATATTGAAAATAATACTTACAAGTAGGGAACTCATGTCAAGTAGGTAGTATGTCAGGGTCCTTGACTCAAGAAAACTAGAGTATTTATTATTAACTTTAGGGAACTGATACTGAAAATACAGATCCTACCATTCCAATTGACCATTATTTCAGCAAACTGGTAAATGTCTATGTGAGCTCATTTCTAAGAAAAGCTTCTCAGGGGCCTCTGCACTGTAGATTGGTGGGTTTCCTATCTGTGAAGAGCAAGCTAAAAGGTTGCCAAATATGGAACATTCTATATTTATTTCCTAGTAGGGAAAAACTATTATGTTTTTATGAAGTTGGAAATATTCCAGATGATCCCGGGGTTACTTTAGAGGAAATATTTAAATATGTTAGTTCCAGGAATTAAGTCAGAATCTTCTTCAGGATGAATTTCCAATTCTTCCTATTATTTGGTATTGATTATGTCTTCACGTCCCTTCAACATAGTTATCACCCCCCTCCCACGTGGTGATCACACCGTATTAGGACAGTGTTCCACATTAATAACTTGAGCAATTGATGTTGCTGACACTACAATGCTTAATGAAACCTCGTGAATTCATCAAGAAGAGAAGGCAATAAAATATGCATCATTACCTTCCATAAATCTATGAAACTTTAGAAAATGCTATGCACTATGCAAAGAGATAAAATAGGACAGGGCAAATATCTAATGACCTTCCTCACAGCCCTTGCAATGGAAGTGGCTAAAAGAAGATCGATAAAAGAATTCATTGAGTTTTTCTTTTTTTTTTTTTTTTTTTTTTTTTTTTTTTTTGGAAGTAGGGTTTCACTCTGGTCCAGGCTGACCTGGAATTAACTATGTAGTCTCAGGGTGGCCTCGAATTCACGGGTGTCCTCCTACCTCTGCTTCCCAAATGCTGGGATTAAAGGCTTGTGCTACCATGCCCGCCTAGGAATTGATTGATCTTATAGTAAAATAATTATGATGTGTTGGCTGATTTCATTTGGAAGGGAAGCAGGAGCATCATATGTATCAGCATTCACTGCATAGATAGGTATAAAGTGCTTCCAGGTAGAACAAATTTGTGCAATCATGCTCAAAGGGACATTGGGTGTCTCAAAAGAGACAGGCAACTTGACCTTTGGCATTTAGGTGGTAAAGCTATTAACCAAATAGAAACAAAATAAAAAAGGGCAGATTTTTTTTTTAAATATGTGAGTTTTAAAAAAATATTTTATTATTTATTTATTTATTTGAGAGAGAGAGAGAGATACAGAAATAGGCAGGCAGAGAGAGAGAGAGAGAGAGAGAGAGAGAATGGGTGCGCCAGGGCCTCCAGCCACTGCAAATAAACTCCAGATACATGCACCCCCTTGTGCATCCGGCCTACGTGGGTCCTGGAGAATCGAGCCTCGAACCGGGGTCCTTAGGCTTCATAGGCAAGCGTTTAACCGCTAAGCCATCTCTCCAGCCCAGAAAAGGGTGATGACTGGAAACAGTTGGTAATAGACATGAAAAGATTTACCTGTGGTTTATGAAAGGAAAGTAAATGACAAATAACACTTAGGTGTCATGGTGATTGCTGATACCATGAGAACACTTGAGAGAATATGTGGCATGCAAATGGAAGAGGATTTATCAAATATTGTTCTTTTGAGGTGGCAAGCAGCAGAAAGTACTTTTGGCACACATAAAGATATTGCACAAACAAACTAATTTGGAAGCTTTATGCAGTTAATAGATGTCAAAATACAGGAACAGGTGGACATCTGTAAAATGTTTTGTGTTCACAAGTGAATTAGTTTCCCTCAGAAACAGCCACTTCTTTTATGTCTTCTATGCAACTCTAAAAAACAATCTCAGGTGTGTGACATTTCATGGACTAATTTTCTTTGTGGACTCTGCTCATTTCAACTTGCCTCTGTCTATTGATTGGTTAAGTTTCTAGTCCAAGGAAGATAATTGCAGGAATTCATGTTGGATTAGATGTTTCAGTGCTTATGTTTCATGGAATATTATTTCAATAGGTGCTGGGCAACATGCTGTATGCAGTCAAAATTACTGCTTTGGCTGGCATTGTGTATTTTTATTTTTTGAGTGCCAACAAAACTGTCAGTCAACACTCAGTGGATCACACAGTGGCTCACACAGTTTTTGTGGCAGCCTAATAGAGATGAAAGGGAGTCTAGTTCCAATATTCTGATCTGGTGTTCATATATCTTTCCTGGAAAGGAAAAGTTTAAAGAGAATTGAGGTTTCATTGGGCTGTGTGTCTTACTAAGTGTGCTGTGCTAAACACATCAAGATCACACCGTATGTAATCATTTAAGGAGATATACAACACACTCATGTGCACACCAAAACCTAGGCTCCATTTGTTACTATGGATCTTTAAATATAGGTCTAATTATTCCATTCCTACCTATGCATAGGTTCTGCCTTTCGTTGCCTTAGAACTCCCACTGAAAATGCATGACATTTCTGTGTACTAATGACATCGGAAAACCATTAAAGAACATAGCCTGATGATGATAATCAGTGTTTAGTCAGACTAATGCACAGAATGGTAAGTCAATCAAAGGTACATATTACCATAACTCGATTCACACACATGGAAATTATCTCAAAAGAAGTAGCAGATTAGTGGTGCTTGACTCTAGGCTTGGTGTTAAGAGAGAGGGCAAGTTGAGGGGCTAACTTCACTTCCCCATTTAGGGTACATATACAGAAACCATCACAAAAACAGAACGCTTAAGGATTAATCTATCAATATGAAAGTATAGTCATTCAAATTTAGATATATTTCCTCCCTCAAGCCAAACAAGTTTTGCCATTCATTTTAACTCATTAATTAAATTAGTGGAGTAGGATTATAGGTTGTATTTTTCAACTGTCACTCATTTTATGCAGCAGTTCATTAATCTGCATTACTTGTAGTAAACTTTTATTTTTTTCAATTTTTCTTTTTATCTGAATTTCTCATTGAATTCAATATAATTATTTTTCTGTTGTTTTAACTTGAAATGGTAAGCAAGAACATAACAGATGATTTCATAGTTTCCCAAATATATCCATTTCTAAAAACATGTTTGATGTTACATATTCAAACTTATGTTACCTAGGTTTATTATAATAGTGTTAGTCCCAATAAAATTTCATAATATGAAAATTAGAACTTATAATTTATTTATTTATTTATTTTGGTTTTTGCAGATAGGGTCTCACACTCATCCAGGCTGACCTGGAATTCACTCTGTAGTGTCAGGGTGGCCTTGAACTCACAGTGCTCCTCCTACCTCTGCCTCCTGCATGCTGGGATTAAAGGCAAGCACCACCATGCTCAGCTAAATTATTTATTTTTTTGAAAAGAAAAGAAATGATAGGCATTTCATAATGACAGTTTATTGTATCTGCTTTGGGTACAATGAAGGTTATTTTAAATGGATAAGTTTTCCTTTCTCTTCAAATCTGTAATAATATTACCAGTTATATATATCAATTCTCTCATTTTCTTTAAAATTATGTCTTTATTAATTACCTGTTAGAGAAATAACTCTATCTTAAATGATGAAGAAGTGTGGCTATAGAGTAGAATACAGCAAACACTGCGTGTCAACTAGGTGCACAGCTCTGAGAAAATGGTCCTTTCAATGTAGTCTGTTTTCAGTAGACACAAAGAAAATAAGTAATAAGGAAATGCATTCATTAACAACTTCAAAAGTATGATTGAAATGGAAGATTTTTTTAGTATTTATTAAATATGCTTTAAAATCACAAATGCAAGTAGTTGCTTTTCCCTGAAATTTTTTCATCCTGCTCTTCAATCTGTGAAGAAATAGTCCAGAATTAGAGAAACCAAAGCTATGGTGACCAAGGTGATACATGTTTGTAATGCTAGCACTACGGAGGATGAGGCAGGGAGACTGCCCACAGTTCAGCAAGGCCAGTCTGAGCTACATAGCAAGTATCACAACAGTCAAAGAAAGAAGCAAGATCTTGTCTCAAAACAAAACAGATAAACTAAAACAACCAAACCGTGAAGAAAGATAGTGGTTTTCTCTAATATTTTCTCTGATATAACTTATTCATTATTTTTATCTACAAGACTAACCTCTTGACACAGCTTGGACAGGTTTTATGAAATACTGATTCTATCTTGAACGTCTGAAACAAATATTGGACTAATATGGATTACCAGCCATATCACATTTAGTGCTATCTCTAGGTTTTAGGGATTTTTTTTTTTTTTTTTTTTTTTTTTTTGCATGTGTGTTTTTGAATCAGGCTTCACAGAAATTTGGAGTTCATAAGGAAAAATACATGTTCTGCTACTTAATTCATACCATTATTCAGGAGTAGATAAGACCATATATACATGGCTGATTTTTTTTGCTTTTCTTCCTCCTACCTCTTTCAAGCTGCTCGAATTTAAGAATTTTATTTTTTATTAAAATAAAATTCAGAGAGTTGTTAGAAATGAAGGCAAAAAAAAAAAAAAGAAAAAGAAAGAAAGAAAAAGAAAAATCTCAACCTGCCTTCACTTTTTCCCTCTTCTTCATTATCTTAATTGTTCTGTTAAAAGTTGCTTTAAGATAACTGAGAAGAGGGTCAGGCATGATGGTGTGCACCTTTAATCCCAGTGCTCAGGAGGCAGAGTTAGGAGGATTGCCATGAGTTTGATGCCACCCTGAGAATGCATAGTGATTTCCAGATCAGCCTGGGCTAGGGAGAGACCCTACCTTGGGGGAAAAAAAAGTAAGAAGAGCTGGAGAAGGCTCAGTGTTTAAGGGCCTTGCATGTAAAGCCTGTTGCCTAAGTTTGGTTCCCCAATACCCAGGTAAAGCCAAATGTACATAGTGACACATATATGTGAAGTTTATTTGTAGAGTGAGAGACCTTGGCATGCCCATGTACACACTCTTTCTCTTTCTCTCTACTCACAAATAATATTTAAAATATTCCAAAATGACAATAAAGAACGGTTAGAATACTGTAAAATAATGAAGTTCTAGAAATAATTCTGAATTTCATTTATCATTATTTTACATTAGATATTACTATAACCAAACCTGGTTTCAGATCTACATTTGTTTTACAGTTGTCAAGTAATGCATATTAATATAACCTTTAAACCAAACCATAAAGAAAAAATTAGTTTTAAGCTTTGAGATTTTTTAAATGATGGGTTTATATAATGGGATTGTGATTTATTACTTCTCAAAAACAATTATCATGTTTCATTGTAAAGTTTTCTATCAATCTACGAATGTTTTGAGCATCTGCTCTGAGCAAGGCATCTTCAAAAATATGACATATACACGACATACTCAAGATATTACATTTATTTCCTTTACATTGCATTGTCAGGTATAGCACAGAATACTGGCTTGAAATCTGTGCAATTAGTTTCCTTTATCTCATGTAACAAAAGGGCGCAGATTTTACTATGACAAGTATTGAATAAAGCACCGCCAGTGGCTCGTGGTAGGAACACTTGTACTTTGAAATGTATAGTATGTTCTAGCTCCTCTTTGGTAAGTACCCTGATTTTAAGGGAAAGATACATTGTAGGCTCAGCAAGGAGTACTTCCTTCCTCATTAATATTTTTCATCCATGTTATCCTATGTGCGGCAGAGAATATATACGCACAGAAAGGAGTGATCCCGAGGACACTCTTCTTAAGCATGCACTGACCTCTCTATATTTTTGTTCATGGAAATAACTGCCCAATTTATCATCCTCAGTAAACTTACAAAACAGGATAAAAATCATCAGTCTTAGTCCATGACTCCTGAGAGAAAGGTGTACAGGTTATTTTCAAAAGATGTGTGTGATAAGCACTATGCTTCAAAAATGTACTGTGTTCATTTGTTCATGGTGTGGGAGGGAGTAGACAGCTAGTAGTGGGAGGACCCCCACTGGTTGTTTCCAGTGAGTGGTGTGTGGTTGTGAGGAGAGCTTGGGTGTAAGTTTCATGCAGTCAGACCTTCAAAGGAAGAGATGAAGGCCTCATTCCACCATTTGGATTCCCACTTGTAACTATTTTGCAGGAAAATTTTTGATAAAATGCAACTCCTTTTTGAGTCAGTGTCTTATTCTAGTGTGGGGTGTCCTGGAACTCACTCTGTAGCCCCAGGCTGACCTCAAACTCATGATGATCCTCCTGCCTCAGTGTTTCAAGTGCTGGGATTAAAGGCATGCACCAAAAAACCTGCCTCCTGGTTTTTCTTGATTTAATCTTTGTTCTTCAAGACTAAAAGCTAGGACCCCTCTCCAGACTGACTTGGAAAATTTCTGTTCTTTAATAAAATCTTCTCTGGGAGAATATGACTTATTATTGCAAGGTATAGATATGTTTGGAGGGGGGTTAGATTGGAAATTATATAGATTATTTACATGAAGATATTGGACCTATAATGTCACTTCTAAGAGTATAGGAATCACTTCACAACTGACCGATATCTCTGACCTTGGCTGTGTAAATTTGGTCAACTACCTAGGGAATCAGTTTAAAAGCTTAGTGTTTGACTGGAGAGATGGATTAGTGATTAAGGTACTTGCCTACAAAGCCAAAGGTCTGAGGATCTATTCCCTAGTACCCATGGAAGCCAGAAGCACAATGTGCCACATGCATCTGAAGTTCATTTACTGCAACTGAAGACCCTGGCATGCCCATTCTCTCTCTGTCTCTCTCTCTCTCTCTCTCTCTCTCTCTCTCAAATAAATAAATTTAAGAAAAAATTATTTAAAATAGCTTAGTTTTGTAAAAAGTTTGATGCTATTTAATGTGCAAAACAATTCCTCATTGTAGATCACCCAAGAAGCATCAATATTCCTCACTTCTGACTCTATAAACTAGGGTACTGAGTCTAGAGTCTTCCATTATACCTGGAGTGTTTGAGAATATGTACTTATAGCCCCAGTTAAATGACTGTAATGGAAGCCATGAGTCAAGTACACTAGAAGGTAGAATGAGGCTTTAGTTTTTATGTGGCTACATGTCTATGTATATTCTTGTCCAGTCCATACTACCTTTAGGGAGCCACATTCTCGTGTGGAACACATTGGAAAACTATGAAATCAAGAAGTGTAACCTTTTCACTTTCTATGAATTTTCAGCTCTGTTTAACCTCATCCCTGTGGGTCTTCGAGTGGTGGCTATTGAAGGAGTTCAAACCAAGCTGTATTTGGCAGGGAACAGTGAGGACACTTGTACACCTCAGTAAGTCTTTGTGTGCATGCTTTCACTATCCTGTTTTTCATCTGCTATGAAATAAAATGTGCTGTCTGTGTTTTCAGCTCAGATTTTGGTGAGGAGATGAATCTTGGCTTGTATGGAAATTGATTGGTTTGGAAAGGCAAGATGTACTAATCAATCATTGGAAGTTAACATGTGTAATCTAAAATCAAAAATTCACTGAACAGTTTTCATACAGTGCCATTGGGTTATACATATCATAAAATGGTCTCCTGCCTTTGTGGTTGCAGGAAACAAAGCTATTTCTTATCTATATAAACAAATATTTTCCACCTTTATCCCTAAAAGAACTAATGAGATCTCTCTCTCACAAATCATCTCTAAGACACAAAGATCAGTACTAGAAAGTGCTTTTACGGATTTGTTGCTCATCTGTTCAATTAGCACAGTTGCCATCTGTCTCTACTTATTTTCAATTTTTCAGATTATTTTAATTGTAAAAATTATGGAATACAGTGTCACAATTGAGTGAGTGTACAGTGTGTAATGATTAAATCAGGGAAATAAGCATTTCCATCTTTTTAAATACTTTGTAAATAATTTTTGATTAGTATAACCATTTCTCGTGTACTTTGTGCTATTTCAGTACATTTATACAATATTCACTAATTGTATCAGGATAATTAATAGTTCTTGTCTTTAACACCATTTTCTGTAGCTTTCAAGCTCCTATTAATTCATGATGTATCCACACTACCTTTTTTTCAAGAATAAGGTAACCTATTTCTTCATAAAAACTCCCAGGAACATTTTATCAGGAGAATTTATTAACAATATAGGCCACAATTGAGTAAATAACATGGGGCCAAATTAATCATTTTTAAGCATATTGACATTAAATTATAAGCATAGTGGTAAAGTTAAGATTTTATTTATTTATTTTTTTGAGGTAGGGTCTTGCTATAGCCCAGGCTGACTTGCAATTCACTAGTTAGTCTCAACTGGCTCAAATTCACAGCAATCCTCCTACAGAAGAGACAAGCCCACGAGTGCGAGAAATCCAAAATCTGCCAGTGTGTCCGCAGCCCGAGCAAAGGCTAGACCAGCTGCGAAACAAACAAGGTAAAGGTCTTTTCTGGGTCCAATTCTTTGGCTCCAAGAAGAGGCTCTGAAGGAGACGAGGTGGGAAGGGGCTTTTGCCTTTTGACACGTCCCCCTTAGATTTCAGGATGATGAAGTGGTTGGGGCAGGCACGGCAGGGGAGTTTGAAGTCCAGCTTGTGCTGATGAGGCTGCCTAGCCAGTGTGCATGCCTGCAAAGGTGATGGCTTTCTTGCCTCTGTCAGTGTAATAGGCTTGCTGCAGTGCAACTGCCCTGGGACAAGTGCAGATACTCAAACCATATCCTGTCTTGGATATGGTTTGGATATGTCATTGCCTCTCTTGGTGTTTGGTCCTATGAAGGCAGGCCAGCTTCTTCTCAGTGAACCTGAAGCTGTCTGCTACACCCCATTGTTGCCTGAAGGGAAAAGTGGAGGAAAGTAAATCTGAGCACTAAAGACTACTTTCAGAAGTACATAGCTAGAGACAGCTAAGTCATAGACAAGGCTTTTGATATTAAGGACTGAAGAGCTTTACACGTTTTATGAATGCTTCCTAGGTTTAGAAGAGGAAGTCATCTTCCATGATTCTTCCAAAGATCTTGGTTCCTAAGATTACAGGCCCTCTATATCAGATGAGTCTTCTGTTTTTGCAAACTCCTGTATTACTGTGTTGACATTAAAGTTTCATACTGAATCCCAGTTGCTCTTTCATGCATACAATTGTATATTTTATTTATTTATTGACTTGAGAGAGAGAGAGAAATAGGCAGAAAGAATGAGAGAAAGAGAATGGGTGTGCCAGGGCCTCCAGGCACTGCATATGAATTCAGATGCATGCACCACCTTGTGCATCTGGTCTATGTGGGTCCTGGGGAATTGAACTTGGGTCCCTTTGGCTTTGCAGGCAAGGGCCTTCACTGTTAAGCCATCTCATCAATCCAAATGAAGGAATACATTTTACTAGAATTAGATAATCAACATTAATACATAGTGATTAATAATAAAACATTACTCAAATTATATTACAAAGTGATGTTTGGGAAGGCATTAATGGAAGTATATTGCTCTGTTTTCTTGGGAACATTCGGCACTATGAAAGGAAGTTTATTATTAGTTAACAATGAGCCCCACCTGGTCAATTTTGCCCTGTCAACTTTTAATGTCTAGTTCCAAATACAAAAATATATATGCATTTTGATCTGGTGTACATCAATCTTTCCTGGAAAGGAAATGTTTAAAAAGAATTGAGGTTCATTGTGCTGTGTGTCTTACTAGGTGTGCTATGCTAAACACATCAAGATCACACTGTATGTAATCATTTTAGGAGATATACAACACACACATGTACACCAAAACCTAGGCTCCATTTGTTACTATGGATCTTTAAATATAGGTTTAATTATTCCATTCCTACCTATGCATAGGTTCTGCCTTTCATTGCCTTATAACTCCCACTGAAAATGCATGACATTTCTGTGTACTAATGACATCGGAAAACTATTAAAGAACATAGCCTGATGATGATAATCTGTGTTTAGTCAGAGTAATGCACAGAATGGTAAGTCAGTCAAAGGTGCATATTACCATAACTCGATTCACGCACATGGAAATTATCTCAAAAGAAATAGCAGATTAGTGGTTCTTGACTCTAGGCTTGATGTTAAGAGAGGGCAAGTTGAGGGGTTAACTTCACTTCCCCATTTAGGGTATGTAGTACAGAAACCATCACAAAAACAGAGCGCTTAAGGATTAATCTATCAATATGAAAGTATAGCCATTCAAATTTATATATATTTACTCCCTCAAGCCAAAAAGTTTTGGCATTCATTTTAACTCATTAATTAAATGAGTGGAGTAGGATTATAGGTTGTTGTATTTTTCAATTGTCACTCATTTGTATAGCAGTTCATTAATCTGCATTACTTGTATTATGCTTTAATTTTTACAATTTTTTCTTTTTATCTGACTTCTCATTGAATTCAATATAATTATTTTTCTGTTATTTCTAACTTGAAATGGTAAGCAAGAACATGATCACAGATGATTTCATAGTTTCCCAAATGCATCCATTTCTAAAAACATGTTTGATGTTATACGTTTAAGCTTATGTTACCTAGATTTGTTATAATAGTGTCAGCCCAATAAAATATCATAATGTGCAAAACAGGTCTTATTTATTTTGGTTTTTCAATTACATTTATTTCCTGTACATTGCATTGTCAGACATTAGCACAGAATCCTGGCTTGAAATCTGTGCAATTTGTTTCCTTTATCTCATGTAACAAAAGAACACAGCTTTTAATATGACAAGTATTGAATAAAGCACCACCAGTGGCTTGTGGTGGGAACACTTGTACTTTGAACCATACAGTATGTCTTTGCTCCTCTTTGGTAAGTACCCTGATTTTCAGGAAAGATACACTGTAGGCTCAGCAAGGAGTACTTCCTTCCTCATTGATATTTTTCATCCATGTTATCCTATCTACTGCAGAGAATATACATGCACGGAAACGAATGATCCCATTTTGTTTTTTCCATGTATGGTCTCACCGTGGTCCAGGCTGACCTGGAATTCACTCTGTATTTTCAGGGTGGCCTCGAACTCAAAGCGATCCTCCCACCTCTGCCTCCCCAGTGCTGGAATTAAAGGCCTGCACCACCACACCCAGCTGAGAATATGACTTTTTTTTTTTTTTTTTTTTTTTTCGAGGTAGGGTTTCACTCTGGTCCAGGCTGACCTGGAATTCACTATGTAGTCTCAGGGTGGCCTTGAACTCATGACGATCCTCCTACCTCTGCCTCCCGAGTGCTGGGATTAAAGGCGTGCGCCACCACGCCAGGTAGAATATGACTTTTTATTACAAGGTCTAGAGATGTTTGGAGGGGGGTAGATTGGAATATGTACAGATTATTTAAATGAAGATATTGGACTAATAATGTCACTTCTAAGCGTATAGGAATCACTTCCCAACTGACAGATATATCAGACCTTGGCTGTGTAAATTTGGTCAACTACCTAGGGAAGAAGTTGAAAAGCTTAGTTTTTGACCAGAGAGATGGCTTAGTGGTTAAGGTACTTGCCTACAAAGCCAAAGGTCTGAGGATCTATTCCCTAGTACCCGTGGAAGCCAGATGCATGAGGTGCCACATGCATCTGGAGTTTGTTTGCTGCAGCTGAAGCCCCTGACATGCCCATTATCTGTCTCTCTCTTTCTCTCTGTCTCAAATAAATAAATTTTAAAAAATTAATTAAAATAGCTTAGCTTTATAAAGGATGATGCTATTTAATGTGCAAAACAATTCCTCGTTGTAGATCACCCAAGAAGCATCAATATTCCTCACTTCTGACTCTATGAACTAGGGTACTGAGTCTAGAGTCTTCCATTATACCTGGAGTGTTTGAGAATATGTACTTATAGCCCCAGTTAAATGACTGTAATGGAAACCATGAGTCAAGTACACTAGAAGGTAGAATGAGGCTTTAGTTTTTATGTGGCTACATGTCTATGTATATACTTGTCCAGTCCATACTACCTTTAGGGAGCCAGATTCTCCTGTGGAACACTTGGAAAACTATGAAATCAAGAAGTGTAACCTTTTCACTTTCTATGAATTTTCAGCTCTGTTTAACCTCATCCCTGTGGGTCTTTGAGTGGTGGCTATTGAAGGAGTTCAAACCAAGCTCTATTTGGCAGTGAACAGTGTGGGACACTTGTACACCTCGGTAAGTCTGTGTGCATGCTTTCACTATCCTGTTTTTCATCTTCTATGAAATAAAATGTGCTGTATGTGTTTTTAGGTCAGATTTTGGTGAGAGATGAACCTTGGTTTCTATGGAAATAGATTGGTTTGGAAAGGCAAGATGAACTAATTAATCACTTGAAGTGAACATGTCTAATATAAAATCAAAAATTGAAAAATTTTCATACAGTGACTTTGGGCTATACATATCATAAAATGGTCTTCTGGCTTTGTGGTTGTAGGAAACAAAGCTATTTCTTAACTATATGAACAAGTATTTTCTACCTTTATCCCTAAAAGAACTAATGAGATCTGTGTCTCTCTCAAATCAGCTCTAAGACACAAAAAGACCAGTACTTGAAGTGCTTTTAGGGATTTGTTGCTCATCTGTTCAATTAGCACAGTTGCCATCTGTCTCTACTTATTTTCAATTTTTCAAATTATTTTAATTGTAAAAATTATGCAATACAGTGTCATAATTCAGTGAGTGTACAGTGTCTAATGATCAAATCAGGGAAATAATCATTTCCATCTTTTTAAAGACTTTGTAAATAATTTTTGATTAATATAACCATTTCTCGTGTCCTTCATGCTATTTCAGTACATTTACAGAGTATTCACTAATTGTATCGGGATAATGAATAGTTCTGGTCTTTAACACCATTTTCTGGAGCTTTCAAGCTCCTGTTTCTTCATGATGTATCCACACTACCTGTTTTTCAAGAACAATTTAACCTATTTCTTCATAAAATCTCCCAGGATCGTTTTATCAGGTGGATTTATTAACAATATATGCCACAATTGAGTAAATAACATGGTTCCAAATTAATCATTTTAAGCATATTGACATTTAATTATAAGCACAGTGGTAAAGTTAAGATTTTATTTATTTATTTTTTTGAGGTAGGGTCTTGCTATAGCCCAGGCTGACTTGAAATTCACTATTTCGTCTCAAATTGGCCTCAAACTCACAGCAATCCTCCTACCTCTTTGTGAGTAAAGGTGTACACCATCATGTTCAATGATTTTATTTTATTTTTTAATGTTGACTGATTAATTGCAAATGTATAGCATTGTAAGGCCTGGCTGTCTAC
>JAEOAD010001111.1:0-10579 GCA_036365145.1 Orientallactaga sibirica
CATTAGTAGATTCACCTCTTTTCTAATGTAGTTTCTTTAGAAAACAAACACTTTCATTTCAAACACTGTACTGTGTAAAATAAGTTAATTCGGTTCTAGGAATCAGTTTCCTTTCTACCAATAGGTTGAGTGCAGCAAATTCAAACTTTCCTAGTTTTGTGTAATCTAACAAGATGTACAAGTTTGTAGATTTGCCTCATTTTTAAAGTAGTTTCTTGAGAAAACAAACATCTTCATTGCCGAACATTGTACTGTGTGAAATAAGTTAATTCGGTTCTAGGAATCATTTTCCTTTCTATGAAGATGGTTGAGTGCAGCAAGTTCAAACTTTCCTAGTTAATGTAATCTAACAAGATGTACAAGTTAGTAGATTCGCCTCATTTCTAAAGTAGTTTCTTGAAAACAAACATCTTCATTGCCAAACATTGTACTGTGTGAAATAAGCTAATTCGGTTCTAGGAATCAGTTGCTTTCCTACAAAAAGAATGTTCAGTGCAGCAAGTTCAAACTTTCCTTGTTAATGTAACCTAAAAAGATGCACAACTTACTAGATTCGCTCATTTCTAAACAGTTTGTTTAGAAAACAAACATCTTCATTACCGAACACTGTACTATGGGAAATAAGCTAGTTAGGTTCTAGGAATCAGTTGCTTTCCTACGAAAGAAGGTTGAGTGGAGCAAGTTGAAACTTTCTAGTTTGTATAATCTAACAAGATGTCCAAGGTAGCAGATCGCCTCATTTCTAAAGTAGTTTCTTTAGAAAGAAACATCTTCAGTACCAAACACTATACTGTGTGAAATAAGTTAATTCAGTTCTAGGAATCAGTTTCTTTCCTACGAAGATGGTTCAGTGCGGCAATTTCAAACTTTCCTAGTTAATGTAATCTAAAAAGATGTCGAAGTTAGTAGATTCGCCTCATTTCTAAAGTAGTAGTTTCTTTAGAAAACAGACATCTTCACTACCGAACAGTGTACTGTGTGAAATAAGTTAATTGGTTCTAGGAATCAGTTTCCTTTCTACGAAGATGGTTGAGTTTAGGAAGTTCAAACTTTCCTTGTTAATGTAATCTAAAAAGGTGTCCAAGTTAGTAGATTCGCCTCATTAGGAAAGTAGTTTGTTGAGAAAACAAACATCTTCATTGCGAACATTGTACTGTGTGAAATAAGCTAATTCGGTTCTAGGAAATCAGTTGCTTTCCTACAAAGAAGGTTGAGTGCAGCTAGTTCAAACTTTCCTTGTTAATGTAATCTAAAAGATGCACAAGTTAGTAGATTCGCCTCATTTTTAAAGTAGTTTGTTTAGAAAAAAACATCATCATTACCAAATAGTGTACTATGTGAAATAAGCTGCTTCTAGGAATCACTTGCTTTCTACATAGAAGGTTTAGTGCAGCAAGTTGAAACGTTCCTACTTTGTGTAATCTAACAAGATATCAAGTTAGTAGATTCATCTCATTTTTAAGTAGTTTGTTGAGAAAACAAACATCTTCATTGCTTAACATTGTACTGTGTGAAATAAGCTAATTCGGTTCTAGGAATCAGTTGCTTTCCTACAAAGAAGGTTGAGTGCAGCCAGTTCAAACTTTCCCTGTTAATGTAAGCTAAAAAGATGCACAAGTTATTAGATTCCCCTCATTTCTAAAGTAGTTTGTTTAGAAAACAAACATCTTCATTGCCGAACGTTGTACTGTTTGAAATGAGCTAGTTCGTTTCTAGGAATCAGTTGCTTTCCTACGAACAAGGTTGAGTGCAGTAAGTTCAAACGTTCCTTGTTTGTGTAATCTAACAAGATGTACTACTTACACGTTTCCCTCATTTCTAAACTACATTTTTAGAAAACAAACACCTTCAATGCCAAGTACTCTACTGTGTGAAATAAGTAGTTTGGTTTTAGGAATCAGATTCTACCTCTACGAAAAAGGTTGAGTACTGCAAGTTCAAACTTTCCTACATAATGTAATATAAAAGATGTCCCAATTAGTAGATTAGCCTCATTTTCTAAAGTAGTTTGTTGAGAAAAACAAACATCTTCATTGCCGAACACTGTACTATGTGAAATAAGTTAGTTCGGTTCTAGAAACACTTGCTTTCCTACGAAGAAGGTTGAGTGCAGCAAGTTCAAACCTTCCTAGTTTTTGTAATCTAACAAGATGTACAAGTTAGTAGATTTGCCTCATTTCTAAAGGAGTTTCTTTAGAAAACAAACATCTTCAGTACTGAACACTGTACTGTGTGAAATAAGTTAATTCGGTTCTAGGAAACAGTTGCTTTCCTACAAAGAAGGGTGAGTGCAGCAAGTTCAAACGTTCCCTGTTAATGTAATCTATAAAGATGCACAACATAGTAGATTCGCGTCATTTCTAACAGTAGTTTGTTTAGAAAACAAAACATCTTCATTGCTGAACACTATACTATGTGAAATAATCCAGTTCGGTTCTAGGAATCCCTGGCTTTCTACGAAGAATGTTCAGTGCAGCAAGTTCAAACTTTCCTTGTTTTTGTGTAATCTAACAAGATGTACAAGTTAGTAGATTCCCCTCATTTCTAAAGTAGTTTCTTTAGAAAACAAACATCTTCATTACCGAACTCTGTACTGTGTGAAATAAGCTAATTCGGTTCTAAGAATCAGTTGCCTTCCCTACGAAGAAGGTTGAGTGGAGCAAGTTTAAACTTTCCTAGTTTGTGTAATCTAACAAAATGTCCAAGTTAGTAGATTCGCCTCATTTCTAAAGTAGTTTCTTTAGAAAACAAACATCTTCAGTACCAAACACTATACTGTGTGAAATAATCTAGTTCAGTTCTAGGAATCACTTGCTTTCCAACGTAGAAGGTTGAGTGCAGCAAGTTCAAACTTTCCTATTTAATGTAATCTAACAAGATGTCCAAGTTAGTAGATTCGCCTCATTTGTAAAGTAGTTTCTTGAGAAAACAAACATCTTCATTGCCGGACACATTGTACTGTGTGAAATAAGCTAATTCGGTTCTAGGAATCAGTTTCCTTTCTACGAAGATGGTTGAGTTTAGGAAGTTCAAACTTTCCTTGTTAATGTAATCTAAAAGGTGTCCAAGTTAGTAGATTCGCCTCATTAGGAAAGTAGTTTGTTGAGAAAACAAACATCTTCGTTTTAACATTGTACTGTGTGAAATAAGCTAATTCGGTTCTAGGAATCAGTTGCTTTCCTACAAAGAAGGTTGAGTGCAGCTAGTTCAAACTTTCCTTGTTAATGTAATCTAAAAAGATGCACAAAATAGTAGATTTCGCCTCATTTTTAAAGTAGTTTGGTTAGAAAAAACATCATCATTACCAAATAGTGTACTATGTGAAATAAGCTGCTTCTAGGAATCACTTGCTTTCCTACATAGAAGGTTTAGTGCAGCAAGTTGAAACGTTCCTACTTTGTGTAATCTAACAAGATATCCAAGTTAGTAGATTCATCTCATTTTTAAGTAGTTTGTTGAAAACAAACATCTTCATTACCGAACATTGTACTGTGTGAAATAAGCTAATTCGGTTCTAGGAATCAGTTGCTTTCCTACAAAGAAGGTTGAGTGCAGCCAGTTCAAACTTTCCCTGTTAATGTAAGCTAAAAAGATGCACAACTTATTAGATTCCCCTCATCTCTAAAGTAGTTTGTTTAGAAAACAAACATCTTCATTGCCCAACGTTGTACTGTTTGAAATGAGCTAGTTCGTTTCTAGGAATCAGTTGCTTTCCCTACGAACAAGGTTGAGTGCAGTAACTTCAAACGTTCCTTGTTTGTGTAATCTAACAAGATGTACTACTTACACGTTCCCTCATTTCTAAACTACATTTTTAGAAAACAAACACCTTCAATGCCAAGTACTCTACTGTGTGAAATAAGTAGTTTTGGTTTTAGGAATCAGATTCTTACCTACGAAAAAGGTTGAGTACTGCAAGTTCAAACTTTCCTACATAATGTAATATAAAAAGATGTCCCAATTAGTAGATTAGCCTAATTTCTAAAGTAGTTTGTTGAGAAAACAAACATCTTCATTGCCGAACACTGTACTATGTGAAATAAGCTAGTTCGGTTCTAGGAAACACTTGCTTTCCTACGAAGAAGGTTGAGTGCAGCAAGTTCAAACATTCCTAGTTTTGTAATCTAACAAGATGTACAAGTTAGTAGATTCACCTCATTTCTAAAGGAGTTTCTTTAGAAAACAAACATCTTCAGTACTGAACACTGTACTGTGTGAAATAAGTTAATTCGGGTCTAGGAAACAGTTGCTTTCCTACAAAGAAGGGTGAGTGCAGCAAGTTCAAACGTTCCCTGTTAATGTAATCTATAAAGATGCACAACATAGTAGATTCGCGTCATTTCTAACAGTAGTTTGTTTAGAAAACAAACATCTTCATTGCTGAACACTATACTATGTGAAATAATCCAGTTGGTTCTAGGAATCCCTGGCTTTCCTACGAAGAATGTTTGTGCAGCAAGTTCAAACTTTCCTACTTTGTGTAATCTCACAAGATGTATAAGTTAGTAGATTCCCCTCAATTCTAAAGTAGTTTCTTTAGAAAAGAAACATCTTCAGTACCGAACTCTGTACTGTGTGAAATAAGTTAATTCGGTTCTAAGAATTAGTTGCCTTCCTACGAAGAAGGTTGAGTGGAGCAACTTTAAACTTTCCTAGTTTGTGTAATCTAACAAAATGTACAAGTTAGTAGATTCGCCGCATTTCTAAAGTAGTTTGTTTAGAAAACAAACATCTTCATTACCTAACACTATACTATGTGAAATAATCTAGTTCGGTTCTAGGAATCACTTGCATTCCAACGTAGAAGGTTGAGTGCAGCAAGTTGAAACTTTCCTATTTTGTGTAATCTAACAAGATGTCCAAGTTAGTAGATTCGCCTCATTTGTAAAGTAGTTTGTTGAGAAAACAAACATCTTCATTGCCGGACATTGTACTGTGTGAAATAAGCTAATTCGGTTCTAGGAATCAGTTTCCTTTCTACGAAGATGGTTGAGTTTAGGAAGTTCAAACTTTCCTTGTTAATGTAATCTAAAAAGGTGTCCAAGTTAGTAGATTCGCCTCATTAGGAAAGTAGTTTGTTGAGAAAACAAACATCTTCGTTGCCGAACATTGTACTGTGTGAAATAAGCTAATTCGGTTCTAGGAATCAGTTGCTTTCCTACAAAGAAGGTTGAGTGCAGCTAGTTCAAACTTTCCTTGTTAATGTAATCTAAAAAGATGCACAAAATAGTAGATTCGCCTCATTTTTAAAGTAGTTTGGTTAGAAAAAAAACATCATCATTACCAAATAGTGTACTATGTGAAATAAGCTGCTTCTAGGAATCACTTGCTTTCCTACATAGAAGGTTTAGTGCAGCAAGTTGAAACGTTCCTACTTTGTGTAATCTAACAAGATATCCAAGTTAGTAGATTCGCCTCATTTTTAAGTAGTTTGTTGAGAAAACAAACATCTTCATGGCCGAACATTGTACTGTGTGAAATAAGCTAATTCGGTTCTAGGAATCAGTTGCTTTCCTACAAAGAAGGTTGAGTGCAGCCAGTTCAAACTTTCCCTGTTAATGTAAGCTAAAAAGATGCACAACTTAGTAGATTCCCCTCATCTCTAAAGTAGTTTGTTTGAAAACAAACATCTTCATTGCCGTGACGTTGTACTGTTTGAAATGAGCTAGTTCGTTTCTAGGAATCAGTTGCTTTCCCTACGAACAAGGTTGAGTGCAGTAACTTCAAAGGTTCCTTGTTTGTGTAATCTAACAAGATGTACTGCTTACACGTTTCCCTCATTTCTAAACTACATTTTTAGAAAACAAACACCTTCAATGCCAAGTACTCTACTGTGTGAAATAAGTAGTTTTGGTTTTAGGAATCAGATTCTTACCCTCGAAAAAGGTTGAGTACTGCAAGTTCAAACTTTCCTACATAATGTAATATAAAAGATGTCCCAATTAGTAGATTAGCCTAATTTCTAAAGTAGTTTGTTGAGAAAACAAACATCTTCATTGCCGAACACTGTACTATGTGAAATAAGCTAGTTCGGTTCTAGGAAACACTTGCTTTCCTACGAAGAAGGTTGAGTGCAGCAAGTTCAAACATTCCTAGTTTTGTAATCTAACAAGATGTACAAGTTAGTAGATTCACCTCATTTCTAAAGGAGTTTCTTTAGAAAACAAACATCTTCAGTACTGAACACTGTACTGTGTGAAATAAGTTAATTCGGGTCTAGGAAACAGTTGCTTTCCTACAAAAAGAAGGGTGAGTGCAGCAAGTTCAAACGTTCCCTGTTAATGTAATCTATAAAGATGCACAACATAGTAGATTCGCGTCATTTCTAACAGTAGTTTGTTTAGAAAACAAACATCTTCATTGCTGAACACTATACTATGTGAAATAATCCAGTTCGGTTCTAGGAATCCCTGGCTTTCCTACGAAGAATGTTCAGTGCAGCAAGTTCAAACTTTCCTACTTTGTGTAATCTCACAAGATGTATAAGTTAGTAGATTCCCCTCAATTCTAAAGTAGTTTCTTTAGAAAAGAAACATCTTCAGTACCGAACTCTGTACTGTGTGAAATAAGTTAATTCGGTTCTAAGAATTAGTTGCCTTCCTACGAAGAAGGTTGAGTGGAGCAACTTTAAACTTTCCTAGTTTGTGTAATCTAACAAAATGTACAAGTTAGTAGATTCGCCGCATTTCTAAAGTAGTTTGTTTAGAAAACAAACATCTTCATTACCTAACACTATACTATGTGAAATAATCTAGTTCGGTTCTAGGAATCACTTGCATTCCAACGTAGAAGGTTGAGTGCAGCAAGTTGAAACTTTTCCTATTTTTGTGTAATCTAACAAGATGTCCAAGTTAGTAGATTCGCCTCATTTGTAAAGTAGTTTGTTGAGAAAACAAACATCTTCATTGCCCAGGACATTGTACTGTGTGAAATAAGCTAATTCGGTTCTAGGAATCAGTTTCCTTTCTACGAAGATGGTTGAGTTTAGGAAGTTCAAACTTTCCTTGTTAATGTAATCTAAAAAGATGTGTCAAGTTAGTAGATTCGCCTCATTAGGAAAGTAGTTTGTTGAGAAAACAAACATCTTCGTTGCGAACATTGTACTGTGTGAAATAAGCTAATTCGGTTCTAGGAATCAGTTGCTTTCCTACAAAGAAGGTTGAGTGCAGCTAGTTCAAACTTTCCTTGTTAATGTAATCTAAAAAGATGCACAAAATAGTAGATTCGCCTCATTTTTAAAGTAGTTTCTTTAGAAAAAAAACATCATCATTACCAAATAGTGTACTATGTGAAAATAAGCTGGTTCTAGGAATCACTTGCTTTCCTACATAGAAGGTTTAGTGCAGCAAGTTCAAACGTTCCTACTTTGTGTAATCTAACAAGATATCAAGTTAGTAGATTCATCTCATTTTTAAAGTAGTTTCTTGAGAAAACAAACATCTTCATTGCCGAACATTGTACTGTGTGAAATAAGCTAATTCGGTTCTAGGAATCAGTTGCTTTCCTACAAAGAGGTTGAGTGCAGCCAGTTCAAACTTTCCCTGTTAATGTAAGCTAAAAGATGCACAAGTTAGTAGATTCCCCTCATCTCTAAAGTAGTTTGTTTAGAAAACAAACATCTTCATTGCGAACGTTGTACTGTTTGAAATAAGCTAGTTCGTTTCTAGGAATCAGTTGCTTTCCTACGAACAAGGTTGAGTGCAGTAAGTTCAAACGTTCCTTGTTTGTGTAATCTAACAAGATGTACTACTTAGTTTCCCTCATTTCTAAACTACATTTTTAGAAAACAAACACCTTCAATGCCAAGTACTCTACTGTGTGAAATAAGTAGTTTCGGTTTAGGAATCAGATTCTTACCAAAAAAGGTTGAGTACTGCAAGTTCAAACTTTCCTACATAATGTAATATAAAAAAGATGTCCCAATTAGTAGATTAGCCTAATTTCTAAAAGTAGTTTGTTGAGAAAACAAACATCTTCATTTACCGAACACTGTACTATGTGTGAAATAAGCTAGTTCGGTTCTAGGAAACACTTGCTTTCCTACGAAGAAGAGGTTGAGTGCAGCAAGTTCAAACATTCCTAGTTTTTGTAATCTAACAAGATGTACAAGTTAGTAGATTCACCTCATTTCTAAAGGAGTTTCTTGAGAAAACAAACATCTTCAGTACTGAACACTGTACTGTGTGAAATAAATTAGTCGGTTCTAGGAAACAGTTGCTTTCCTACAAAGAGGTTGAGTGCAGCAAGTTCAAACGTTCCTGTTAATGTAATCTATAAAGATGCACAACATAGTAGATTCGCGTCATTTCTAACAGTAGTTTGTTTAGAAAACAAACATCTTCATTGCTGAACACTATACTATGTGAAATAATCCAGTTCGGTTCTAGGAATCCTGGCTTTTCCTACAAAGAATGTTCAGTGCAGCAAGTTCAAACTTTCCTACTTTGTGTAATCTAACAAGATGTACAAGTTAGTAGATTCCCCTCATTTCAAAGTAGTTTCTTTAGAAAACAAACATCTTCATTACCGAACACTGTACTGTGTGAAATAAGTTAGTCGGTTCTAAGGAATTGGTTGCTTTCCAAAGAAGAAGGTTGAGTGGAGCAAGTTAAACTTTCCTAGTTTGTGTAATCTAACAAAATGTACAAGTTAGTAGATTCATACCTCATTTCTAAAGTAGTTTGTTTAGAAAACAAACATCTTCATTACCTAACACTATACTATGTGAAATAATCTAGTTCGGTTCTAGGAATCTTGCATTCCAACGTAGAAGGTTGAGTGCAGCAAGTTGAAACTTTCCTATTTTGTGTAATCTAACAAGATGTACAAGTTAGTAGATTCGCCTCATTTGTAAAGTAGTTTTGTTGAGAAAACAAACATCTTCATTGCCGGACATTGTACTGTGTGAAATAAGCTAATTCGGTTCTATGAATCAGTTGCTTTCCTACAAAGAACGTTGAGTGCAGCAAGTTTAAACTTTCCTTGTTAATGTAATCTAAAAGATGCACAACTTAGTTGATTCGCCTCATTTCTAAAGTAGTTTGTTTGAAAACTAACATCTTCATTGCCGAACACTGTACTATGTGAAATAAACTAGTTCGGTTCTAGGGATCACTTGCTTTCCTACAAAGAAGGTTGAGTGCTCAAGTTCAAACTTTCTAGTTTGTGTAATCTGACAAGATGTACAAGTTAGTAGATTCGCCTCATTTCTACTTTCTTTAGAAAACACACACATCTTCATTACCCGAACATTGTACTGTGTGAAATAAGTTAATTCGTTTCTATGAATCAGTTTCCTTTCTCTACGAAGATGGTTGAGTGTAGCAAGGTCAAACTTTCCTTGTTAATGTAATCTGAAAAGATGTCCAAGTTAGCAGGTTCGCCTCATTCGTAAAGTAGTTTCTTGAGAAAACAAACATCTTCATTGCCGAACATTGTACTGAGTGAAAAAGGCTAATTCGGTTCTAGGAATCAGTTTCCTTTCTAGGAAAATGGTTGAGTTCAGCATGTTCAAACTTTCCGTGTTGATGTAATCCTAAAAAGAAGGTTGAGTGCAGCAAGTTCCAACTTTCCTTGTTAATGCAATCTAAAAAGATGCACAAAATAGTAGATTCGCCTCATTTCTAAAGTAGTTCATTTAGAAAACAAACATCTTCATATCCGAACACTGTAGTATGTGAAATAAGCTAGTTCAGTTCTAGGAATCAGTTTCCTTTCTACAAAAATGGTTGAGTTTAGCAAGTTCAAACTTTCCGTGTTGATGTAATCCTACAAAGAAGGTTGAGTGCAGCAAGTTCAAAGTTTCCTTGTTAATGTAATCTAAAAAGATGTCCAGGTTAGTAGATTCGCCTCATTTCTAAAGTAGTTTGTTAAGAAAACAAACATCTTCATTACCGAACACTGTACTATGTGAAATAAACTAGTTCGGTTCTAGGAATCACTTGCTTTCCTACGAAGAAGGTTGAGTGGAGCAAGTTGAAACTTTCCTAGTTTGTGTAATCTAATACGATGTCCAACTTAGTAGATTCTACTCATTTGTAAAGTAGTTTGCTGAGAAAACAAACATCTTCATTGCCGAACATTGTACTGTGCGAAATAAGTCAATTCGGTTTTAGGAATCAGTTGCTTTCCTACAAAGAAGGTTGAGGGCAGCAAGTTCAAACTTTCCTTGTTAATGTATTCTGAAAAGATGCACAACTTCGGAGATTCTCCTCATTTCTAAAGGAGTTTGGTGAAAAAACAAACATCTTGATTACCGAACACTGTACTATGTGAAATAAGCTAGTTCGGTTCTAAGGAATCATTGCTTTCTACGAAGAAGGTTGAGTGCAGCAAGTTCAAACTTTCCTAGTTTTTGCAATCTAACAAGATGCACAAGTTAGTAGCTTCGCTCATTTCTAAGGTAGTTTCTTTAGAAAACAAACATCTTCAGTAATGAACACTGTCCTGTGTGAAATAAGTTAATTCGGTTTTAGGAATCAGTTTCCTTTCTACGAAGATGGTTGAGTGCAGCAAGTTCAAACTTTCCTTGTTAATGCAATCTAAAAAGATGTCAAGTTAGTAGATTCTCCTCATTTGT
>JAEOAD010000134.1:0-17394 GCA_036365145.1 Orientallactaga sibirica
AGAAAAGTATCAACTTGCTGCACTGAACCGTCTTCGTGGGAAAGCAACTCATTCTCAGAACAGAACTACCTTATTTCACACAGTACATTGTTCGGGAATGAAGACCTTTGTTTTCTAAGCAAACTACTTTCAAAATGAAACGAATATCCTAAGTTGTAAATCTTGTTAGATTACACAAACCAGGAAAGTTTGATCTTGCTGAACTCAACCATCTTCGTAGGAAACCATGTCATTCCGAGAACAGAACTAGCTTATTTCACACCGTACAATGTTTGGAAATGAAGAACTTTGTTTACTAAGCAAACTACTTTAAAATGAAATTAATCTACTAAGTTGTACATGTTGTCAGATTACACAAACCAGGAAAATATCAACTTGCTGCACTGAACTGTCTTCGTGGGAAAGCAACTAATTTCGAGAACAGAACTAGCTTATTTCACAAAGTACAGTGTTCAGCAATGAAGATGTTTGTATTCTCAGCAAACTACTTTAGAAATGAAATGAATCTACTAACTTGTACATCTTTTAAGCTTACACAATCCAGGAAAGTATCAACTTCCTGCACTCAACCTTCTTTGTTGGAAATCAACTCATTCCAAGAACAGAACTAGCTTATTTCACACAGTACCGTGTTCGGCAAAGAAGACCTTTGTTTTCTAAGCAAACTACTTTAGAAATTAAACGAATCTACTAAGTTGTACATCTTGTTAGATTTCACATACCTGGAAAGTACTAACTTGCTACACTCAACTGTCTACGTAGTAAAGCAACTCATTCCAAGAATAGAAGTAGCTTATTACACACAGTACAGTTTTTGGCAATTAAGATCTTTCTTATTTTAAGCAGACTACTTTGGAAATGAAACGAATCTACTAAGTTGTACATCTTGTTAGATTACACTAACCAGGAAAGTATCAACTTGCTGCACTCAACCGTCTTCGTGTGAAAGCAAGTCATTCCGAGAACTGAACTAGCTTATTTCACACGGTCCATTTTTTGGCAATGAAGATCTTTGTTTTCTAAGCAAAGTACTTTAGAAATGAACTGAATCTACTAAATTGTATATCTTGTCAGATTACACAAACCAGGAAAGTTCGATCTTGCTCCACTCAACCGACTTCGTAGGAAAGCATCTCATTCTGAGGACAGAACTAGCTTATTTCACACAGTACTGTGTTTGGCAATGAAGATCTTTGGGTTCTAAGCAAACTACTTCAGTAATGAAACGAATCTACTAAGTTGTATATCATGGTAGATTACACAAACCAGGAAAGAATCAACTTGCTGGACTCAACCGTCTTCGTGGGAAGGCAACTCATTCCAAGAACAGAACTACCTTATTACACAAAGTACAGTGTTCAGCAATGAAGATCTTTTTTTTCTAAGCAAACTACTTTAGAAATGAAACGAATCTACTAAGTTGTACATCTTGTTAGATTACACAATCCAGGAAAGTGTCAACTTCCTGCACTCTAACATCTTCATGGGAAAGAAACTCATTCCGAGAACAGAACTAGCTTATTTCACACAGTACAGTGTTCAGGAATGAAGAACTTTGTTTTCTAAGCAACCTACTTTAGAATTAAAACGAGTCTACTAAGTTGTAATCTTGTTAGATTACACAAACCAGGAAAGTATCAACTTGCTACACTCAATCATCTTCGTGGGAAAGCAACTCATTCCGAGAACAGAACTAGCTTATTTCACACTGTACAATGTTTGGCAATGAAGATATTTTCTTTCTAAGCAAACTACTTTAGAAATGAAATGAATCTACTAAGTTGTACATGTTTTTAGATTACAGAAACCTGGAAACTATCAACTTGCTGCACTCAACTGTCTTCGCGGGAAAGCAACTCCTTCCGAGAACAGAACTAGCTTATTTCACAAAGTACATTGTTCGGAAAAGATCTTTGTTTTCTTAGCAAACTACTTTAGAAATGAATTGAATCTACTTAATTGTATATCTTGTTAGCCTATACAATCCAGGAAAGTATCAACTTCCTGCAGGCAACCTTCTTTGTGGGAAAGCAACTCGTTCCAAGAACAGAACTAGCATTTTTCACACAGTACAGTGTTTGTCAATGAAGACCTGTGTTTTCTCAGCAAACTACTTTAGAAATTAAACGAATCTACTAAGTTGTACATCTTGTTAGATTACACATACCTGGAAAGTACCAATTTGCTACAATCAACCGTCTTTGTAGTAAAGCAACTCATTCCTAAAACAGAACTTGCTTATTACACCCAGTACAGTTTTTGGAAATGAAGATTTTCTTTTTTTTAAGCAAAGTACTTTGGAAATAAAACGAGTCTACTAACTTGTAAATCTTGTTAGAATACACAAACCTGGAAAGTTTGATCTTGCTGCACTCAACCGTCTTCATGGGAAAGTAACTCATTCCCAGAAGAGAACTAGCTTATTTCACAAAGTACAGTATTCGGCAATGGAGAGCGTTGTTTTCTAAGCAAACTACTTTAGTAATGAAACGAATCTACTAAGTTGTACATGTTGTTAGATTACACAAACCTGGAAAGTTTGATCTTGCTGCACTCAACCGTCTTTGTGGGAAAGCAACTCATTCTGAGAACAGAACTAGCTTATTTCACACTGTACCGTGTTCGGCAATGAAGATGTTTGTTTTCTAAGAAAACTACTTTAGTGTTGGGAACCATGAGCCAAACTGCAGCCATTTGGAGGAAAAAACTTCATCTTCTAAGTTAGATTTCAGTTTCCTGAGTGTCTGTGAGCAACTCCATAACTAAGCCTTCCCAGAGACCCTACCCTGACCTGTAGATAAGAACAATGTGTAACTTAAAGATATATAAGACTGCTGTAACCCCCTCCCATGACCTTGTGCAAGGCACATTCCCCAGCTGGGTATCCTAGCAACCCTGCTGCTCTTAGATCTTCCCCTTTCCCTCTCTATATATACCTCTGTATGAGTTAATAAACTCCGAGACCTTGACCAGAGGTTAGGCTTGGTCTCCTGACAGCCTAAGGCTTTAAGGGAGTTTGTTGAGACAAAGATTGTAATATTTTCCAGCCTGATGAGAAAATTTATGAAGATCAGGGTGTTTAGCCACAAGGAATATCATTGATAGACATTTATCTGAGGTTCCCTCCCTGTGCAGCTGTGTAACTGGAACAAGGTCTCTGCTCTCAAGAGCTTCTTTGTTTTGCTTACTAATATATAAGCTGAGACTTGCAATAAACTTTGAGCCTTGATCAGCATTTGTCTTGGCTCCATTCTTTATGCTCTTGTCCTAGGATCATTCCAGCTCCCTCTCTCAGGGTCCTTTCAAAGTCGTGCCGCGGGTTGGCACAGCATGGTGCCTGAACAGGGACCTGAGCACGAGGGTCTTCCGCTAGGAACGCCAACCAGTGAAAGCGCGCAAACAAAAATTGTGGGGCTCGTGGAGGCTGCCCGCTCTCAACTCCAAACCAAGAAAGTTGGCGATATGGGACAAGCAAAAAACAAAAAGGCTCTCATCTCTGTAGCTCTAGATCTTCTTAAGGCACAAGGAATTGGGATAGAACCTAAGTCTTTGAGTAAATTTTTTGATTTTGTAAATAAAGCTAGTCCCTGATTTATAGAACAGGGAGAAATTGATTCAGAAACATGGAACAGAGTTGGTAAAGATTTAAATTTTTTTTCATGCACAGGGACCGCAAAAGGTGCCTGTGATAGCTTTTTCTTTGTGGTCTTTGATTAAGGATGCTCTAGACTCTGGAACCAAGGATAGCCTAGTAAAACAGATGTTAGATCATACTAGGGAAATTATGGATGACATAAAAAGTCATGCCTCTGAAGAACCAACAACCTATCAACAACTTAATAAAGAATTGCAATCATTAAATATAGCTGATGGTGATGATGATTTAGATGAAAAAAAAGCTAAAGAGTTAAAAAAGAAAGCTGCTAAATATCATTCTGACTGGGGGCCTGCTCCTCCTACTGCTCCCCCTCCTTTGCCGCCTAACCAGGTTTTCGTGGCAGAATTGAAAGAAGAAATAGCTAATCTTCAAAAACAGCTACAATTAGAAAAAGAAAGACAAAAATTACAAAAAAAATTAGAGCGAGTTAAAAGAGGAAAATTTAATCCATCCATTACACATGTTTCATCCCTTAATCCTGCTCGTCCCGGTTTTGAATGTTCTCCTTTAGAAAATGTTATTAGAAAAACAGTAGAGTCAGGAGAAGAAGGCACTCAAGATTTTTCTTTAGCATGCCCTGTCACTAAATTTACAGACAATAATGGCCAGGCTATGAGACAACATGTTCAGTTTAACTTCAAGGAAATCAAGCAATTGAAGCTAGCTGCTAATCAGTATGGTCCTACTGCTCATTTTACCATGTCTATTGTAAAAGCTTTGTCACAGAAGATCCTTACCCCTGATGATTGGAAAACATTATGTAAGGCATGCCTATCAGGAGGGGATTATTTGTTGTGAAAGGTAAAATTTTATGATCTTTGTAAAAAAACTGCTCTTATGAATCAGCAAACAAAAAACACAGCATGGAATACAGATATGTTAACAGAAAAAAAAATTATACTGAAAATAATAATCAAATAATTTATCCTGCTGCAGTTTATCAACAAATTGCCACTGCAGCTTGGAGAGCATGGACAAATCTTCCTTCCAAAGGGGAAGCAATAGGAAAAAATTTAACAAAAATTATTCAAGGACCTAATGAGCTCTATGCTGAGTTTGTAGACTGCTTATTAAAAACTACAGACAAAATATTTGGGGATACTGGTGCTGGTATAGACATTATGAAACAATTAGCTTTTGAAAATGCTAACACTGCCTATAAGGCTGCTATCCGGAGATAACTGGAAAATGTTGAAAGGATTTCAACTCGAGTATAACCTGCTCAAAGAAGGCATTACAGAAAATTTTGCTGAAATCCCAGTGCTTCATGAAGAACACGTGCTACTTCCTAATGTGAGAGAAGTCAGTGAATGTCCAGAAACAGTGAATGAACTAGAGCCACTAGAAGAACAATCCAAACCCATGGATTCAACTTCACTAGAAAACTTAGCTATGCAAAAGCTCAAGCTAATAGAGAAACTTCAAGGAAAAGAGGAAGAGAGAAAACATCCAACCCTGGGGGTCCCCAGCACTCAGACCAGTCTGGTGAGTCTCTGAGCTCTCTCTCTCTCTCTTTCTCCTTTTTAAATTTAGTTCTAAAGCATGCATAGCCTTCTTGGGCCCTCTGTTTCTGTCATACTCATATGTCTTAAGTGTTATTGGGCCCTGTGTTTCTGTCATATTTGTGTGTCTGTATGTTAATTGTTTCCCTATGGACGGACGCTTCTCCCCTGACTTAATAACATGGGACAGTTCCCTTCCCCATATTTAGGACAGAAATCAAGGACATCACTCAGAAAGATGGAGTATCTATTATCAAGGACAAATACATCACTTTCTGTTCCTCTGAATGGCTATCAGAGGGCACCCTTCATTCAAATATTATATTAAAGGTTAAAAAGAGTGTTTTCTGTCCTAGGAATGGACATCCAAACCAGAACCCATACATCATGACCTAGAGAAATTTAATTTAAAAACATCTCCCTTAGATGAGAGTCTTTCTCCCCTCCCCCTCTTTCACTCCCTTTTTCACAGGTGCTGGCAGCCACAGCCAAAAGAGACATCAAGCCCACCGCTGAAGCTTTGGTCCCAATTCTTGTATGGGGGCAGGGAATTGGGAGTGGGGGTTACATCTCAAGTCAGTAGATGGTTCACAAAATTTGTCTGTTACAAAGACCGGAGGCCCCCATGGCTGAGTATTTCTAGAAGGTCCTGCAGGTGTGAAAACTCCCCAGAAGATAATTAGGGGGGAATTTACTGCCAAGCAAACAAACATAGATTACAGAGTTGGAGGTCAACACATTCGTTAGCTAGTTCCTTATCTGAGTCAGGCCTGGGCTTAATGACTGTCTGTTCTATAATGACAGTACTGTCATCTGGCTATTAAATGATGTCTTCTAAGTAAAAAAAAAAAAAAAACTTTAACTTGGTTTACAACAGTAATGAAGGGAACTAATAAACTCAAAAATTTCCAGGAGGCTTATTTCAGCTATGCAATTGCAACTTGTTTCAACATACAGAGGTGGCTGTGCCTGAGTCAGGCAAGCAAACAGTGTTGCAGAGACTGAATGTAGCAGGTTAATTGATTTCTTTTTTTGGTTCTTCAGTATATACCAAAATAAATATAATTTATGATTACAGTTGGGTCCCCAAGAAAGTAAATAATCAGAGATACAGCCCATCTTGAGTCCCAAAGGTGGCCTCAAACAAAATTATGAAAAGTACCCTAAAAGAAAATTATTTTAAGTTTTGTACGTGTCTGCCCCTCCCTTATTCTTTTGTACTTGGGCCCAGGTTGGTCAATCACCAAATGAAATTTACTCTTAGTTGTACCTGGTATATTATTACCAATTGTATTAATTCTAAAAAGGACACAGCTACAGATTACTCCTCCAATGTAGTCTTTATTGTCATGTGTTCTCCTTACTTAATTATGCCAATCAGAATGACTGAGTCCTGGTACTCCAGCTTCCGGAGCTCAAGTGTTCCAACTGCTCAACAGAATGCTGACGCAGAAAAGAAAATTCAGTAAAATGACTGCTTGTGGAAATCCTTGCTGCAACCATCATTGCCTCTTACACCACAGCATCAGTATCCCTGGCACAATCAATGAAGACAGCTGATCATGTTAATGGACTGATTAAAATTTTTCTCAAGCTTTTTTTTTTTATCACAGATAGATATTGATAAAAAACGGTCAGTCAGGTTAGATGCTCTAGAGGATGCTGTTATGTATTTAGAAAGACATGTTGCCAATCTGGCTGTTCAAATGCAATTGTTCTGTCATGCAAATTATCAAGTCATATGTATTACTCCTTTATCCTACAATGGGACTGCTACTGAATAGTGGAAGGTTAAAAATCATATTTGGGGTATTTAAAACCTTAATAATCTTAACATAGATTTACAAGGTTTACAAAAGAAAATATCTGTTAATTCATATAGTCATTTGTCTTTTGGTGATCCTGCTAGGCTGCAAAAGGGACTTTGCAAAAAGTTTCTCCCAAGCAGTTTCTTTCTCAGATTTTCATTTGGCTTCTATTAGTCAGACACCCTGCTTCTACTCTTATGCATAATCACCTTATGGGACCCCTGGTTAGTCTCTTGCTAGTAATTACCTTGGGACCATTTATCTTTAATAGGCTTACCGGTTTTATAAAACAAATTGACTCCATGGTATCAAAACCCATACAGGTACATTACCATAGACTTAATTTGGCTGACAGAGGCTTGGCTAAACCTGAAGGTGATGGACCTCCTTTAGGAGCTGCATAAAACTCAGATTTATGCATGCCAGCCTTGGTGTGGCGTGGGCACCAACAAGGGGTGCAGAGCTAACACTGCAGGGGGAGGACCATATAGTCTGCTTCTGAGTCCCCTGAGAAGCAAACCTGACTTGCATGGAGGTTGGTACCATAACCATCAAAATAGACCCTGCCTCCCATCTCCAAAAGGTACCAAGGGTCAAAATGTGGGAAACAAATATATAACCCACGAGAGGAGTCAGGCCAATGCTTCCCCTCTTTGGTTAAGGCCCATTCATCTATTGATGAAGTCCCTTATTCCTCATCTTCACGTGCCTGCCTTATCTAAAATTATAAAAGAAGGGAGGACTTTAGAAATGAAACAAATCTACTAAGTTGTACATCTTGTTAGATTACACAATCCAGGAAAGTATCAACTTCCTGAACTCAACCATCTTCGTGGGAAAGCAACTCATTGCGAGAACAGAATTAGCGTATTTCACATAGTACAGTTTTCAGAAGTGAAGAACTTTGTTTTCTAAGCAAACTACTTTAGAAATGAAACGAATCTACTAAGTTGTACATCTTGTTAGATAACACAAACCAAGAAAGTATCAACTTGCTGCACTCAATCGTCTTCGTGGGAAAGCAACTCATTCTGAGAAAAGAACTTGCTTATGTCACACAGTACAGTTTTCGGCAATGAAGATCTGTGTTTTCTAATTAAACTACTTTAGAAATGAAATGAATCTACTAAGTTGTACATTGAGTTAGATTACACAAATCAGGAAAGTATCAACTTCCTGCACTCAACCATCTTTGTGGGAAAGCAACTCATTCCGAGAACAGAACTAGCTTATTTCACAAAGTACAGTGTTCAGCAATGAAGATCTTTGTTTTCTCAGCAAACGACTTTAGAAATGAAACGAATCTACTAAGCTGTACATCTTGTTTGATTACACAATCCAGGATAGCATCAACTTCCTGCCCTCAACCATGTTCTTGGGAAAGCAACTCATTCTGAGAACAGAAATAGCTTATTTCACTCTGTTCATTGTTCAGAAATGAAGATCTTTTCTTTCTAAGCACACTACTTTAGAAATGAAACGAATGTACTAAGTTGTACATCTTCTTAGATTACACCAACCAGAAAAGTATCAACTTGCTGCAGTCAACCGTCTTCGTGGGAAAGCAACTCATTCTGAGAACAGAACTGGCTTATTTCAAAAAGTACAGTGTTTGGAAAAGAAGATCTTTGTTTTCAGCATACTACTTTAGAAATGAAACGAATCTACTAAGTTGTACATCTAGTTAGCTTACACAATCCAGGAAAGTATCAACTTCCTGCGGGCAACCTAGTTTGTGGGAAAGCAACTCATTCCAAGAACAGAACTAGCTTATTTCACACTGTGCAATTTTAAAGAAAGAATAAAGCCAACAATAAATTATTTTCTTTAGTTTGTCCCTCCATGTCCAGTCATGATAGCACAGAACTATACTCCTACTCCTGGAAGGCTGACAGGGGATTATAAATTACAGGCCATCCTGAGATATATAAGTGACATGTTTCCCATTCTGATCAGAAGCAAACTTTTCTTCACTGATTGGTTTGCTATCTTACTGTCACTCTTGAAATAAAGACCATAATCCACCTTGTGGCCTAGGAGACCTGCTGCTCCTCCCACAGTACTCTTCTCTTCTTGGGATTGTGGGAGGCTCTGGTCTCATCTCACCACCTACACTGTTCACACACACTCTCCATTGTGGAACTTGTACTTCCTTCCTACAGCTTTCAGTTTTCTATGACCCAGGAAACTTTCCCTTTTTTTTTTTTTTTTTTAGGAAACCCTTTATTTGTTCGGAACCTTGAGCCAAACTGCAGCCATTTGGAGGAAGAAAACTGCATCTTCTAAGTTAGATTTCAGTTTCCTGAGTGTCTGTGAGCAACTACATCACTAAGCCTTCCCAGAGACCCTACCCTGACCTGTAGATAAGAACAATGTGTAACTTAAAGATATATAAGACTGCTGTAACCCCCCCATGACCTTGTGCAAGGCACATTCCCCAGCTGGCTATTTTAGCAACCCTGCTGCTCTTAGATCTTCCCCTTTCCCCTCTCTTTATATACCTCTGTATGAGTTAATAAACTCTGAGAACTTGACCAGAGGTTAGGCTTGGTCTCCTTCTTTGTGTCTGTTTGTCCCCCATCCAGGATTAGCCTCCCCTCAAGCCCTTGTTGAACGCCCCACCAGCCAGGGCAAGTGGCGCCCAAACGTGGGGCTTGAGGTACGAGGACTGACTTGGACGTCACACAGATGAACGGCCGTCCCTTCAGTGTTGGATCGCCACCTCATTGGTGAGTGAAGGTCCACGATGGGTCACTGCAGGAAAGCCCGCCTGTAATACAGACCCGGGTGAGGTAAGAATATCACGACAAACCATGTCTATGGGACAAACCATATATGTTCATAATTTGGGAACCTCCAAAGAAAAGGCACAAAAAAATTGGGTGATTCCTTGGGGACATCCTCCCCTGGGACTAACAGGCCCCCAGTGGCTGCCTCCCAGTGAGGAACTAGGCGAAATTTGTCTCCCCACTGAAGGATGGACAAGGTGTAAGTTAAAAAAAAAAAAAAAAACTTTCCCTTTCTCCATCAGAGAAAGGCAGATCAACAGGCCCCCAGTGGCCACCTCCCCATTGAAGGATTAGGCAAGGTGTAATGTTAAAAAAAAAAAGACTTTTCCTTTCTCCATCAGAGAAAGACAAATCTCTCTCAAAAAGAGGCCAATTTATTCTAAAAGAAAGTCCTACAGGTCTCAAGGCATTGTGGCCCCTGGCCTGTGCCCCAAAGCGGTAACAAGCTGACAGGCAGAACTGCTCAAAAAAAAAAAAAAAAAAAAAAAAAACAGGCAGCAGCAAAGACAAAAGCTGTGCCTAAGGAGAAAAGCTTTTCCCCCTTGTCTTTCCTCCCACTCACAGCTGGGGGCAGGGCTCAAACTCCTACAGACTTCTCTTTTCAACATGGGCCAGACATTATACAAATAGGAATTGTTTATTCAAGGGCTTAAGGAATCTCTCAAGATGCAGGGGGCCCAAGTTAAATTTTTTGTTCTCTTAGAAAATGTTTTGTTTATTAGAAAATGTTTGTCCATAGTTCCCCAAAAAGATGAGGAATGAGGAATGATGGAGTCACATGGGTGATTGTTTAAAAGATTTTTATCGCCTTCTCCTATTGAAACCTGATTAATAATGTCCTTCAGGCTCACTATTAGATAAGCCCCTTACCCCCTGCTTCTCTGCTCACAGCTGGGTGCAAAGCCCAGGATCCAGGGGCGTGCCTACCCCATGTGGGCTCAGGCGGCCTCCAGCCACACCCACCCACCACCCAACAGGGTAAACAAGGAGATAATAGATTAAAATAAGAAGAACAAAAAGAGGCTCTTTCTTAGCTTCCCTGGCTTGCAGAGTTTGGGGACTACAGACACATAAAATCTCAAAATATGGGTAAATGCCAAATTACTATAAGTAGATATGGATTTCTTATAAGTATTTACAACTGTTTTAAGCTCACTTTTGCCTCTCTATGCTTTTCTGGGACTACTAACAAAATCTCAAAATATGGGTAAATGCCAAATTACTATAAGTAGATGTGGATTTCTTATAAGTATTTACAACTGTTTTAAGCTCACTTTTGCCCTCTATGCTATGGCTTTTCTGGGACTACTAACAACAACAAAAAAACAGTCTCAAAATTAATTTAAATTTGTTTGTTTGTTTGTTTTTTTTTAAATTTGTTTGTTTGTTTGTTTGTTTGTTTTTGGTTTTTCGAGGTAGGGTTTCACTCTGGTCCAGGCTGACCTGGAATTAGCTATGTAGTCTCAGGGTGGTCTCGAACTCTCGGTGATCCTCCTACCTCTGCCTCCCGAGTGCTGGGATTAAAGGCGTGCACCACTACGCCCGGTTATATTTAAATTTGAATATGTGCTTAATACTAAATTTGTTTAAAAAAATTTTTAATAATGTTCAAATCTACTTTCATAATTTAAATGTGTTTCAGAAGTCAAGTCTGATATACTCTTTAAAGATATTTCGTAAGGCCTTTTATTAAAAGCCTCATGGTAAAAACAATAAAAGTTTTCGCTGGTAATAATAAGATAAACTGACTAAAAAGAAATTAAACTGGAGAACAAACTTTAAATGTTGGTAATAATAAGATAAACTGACTAAAAAAGTTAAATTGGAGAAAAAAAAAACCTGAAATGTTGGTAAGTATTTAATGAAAAAGATTATTACAGAGTGGTTACATAGTTTGTAAGATAAAAATATGTAACTGTAGATATTAAGTAAACTTAAACAAAAGGTTAAAGACAAAACACTTAACCAGATTACAGATCTTTTAAGATACAATAAAGTGATTACTAACCTAGGGCTTACATCAGACTAATAAAAGCATGGCTCTAGCTGATAACAGGTTACTATGGTATTCAGTTTGTAAACTTAAAACTTTAACTTGTTGATATTAATCTGGTCATGATGATGGTTAAAAAAGACTAAATTTAGAGTACCCAGTAAAGTTAATTAAGTTCCTATTTGTCAACATTCTAACTATATCTTAAGGTTAAAATTGACTCATTAATATTTAATTCTCTCACATGGTTAATATAGCTAATATACAAAAAATTCCTAACATCTCCCTCCATTGACACACCAGTAACTACCCAAGATCTTTAACATAACCTGTGATAATTGTTTCCTATCCAACTGTGTTTTCAAAACATCCAACCCTGGGGGTCCCTAGCACTCAGACCGGTCTGGTGAGTATCTGAGCACTCTCACTCTCTCTTTCTCCTTTTGAAATTTAGTTCTAAATTGTACATAGCCTTCTTGGGCCCTCTGTTTCTGTCATACTCATATGTCTGAATGTTATTGGGCCCTCTGTTTCTGTCATACTCGTGTGTCTTAAGTGTTATTGGGCCCTGTGTTCCTGTCATATTTGTGTGTCTGTATGTTAATTGTTTCCCTATGGACGGACGCTTCTCCCCTGACTTATTAACATGGGACAGTTCCCTTCCCCCTCTTTAGGACAGAAATCAAGGACATCACTCAGAAAAATGGAGTATCTATTATCAAGGACAAATAAATCACTTTCTGTTCCTCTGAATGGCTATCAGAGGGCACCCTTCATTCAAATATTATATTAAAGGTTAAAAAGAGTGTTTTCTGTCCTAGGAACGGACATCCAAACCAGATCCCATACATTGTGACCTAGAGAAATTTAATTTAAAAACCTCTCCCTTAGATGAGAGTCTTCCTCCCCTCCCCCTCTTTCACTCCCTTTTTCACAGGTGCTGGCGGCCACAGCCAAAAGAGACATCAAGCCCACCGCTGAAGCTTCGGTCCCAATTCTTGTATGGGGGGCAGGAAATGGGGAGTGGGGTTACATCTCAAGTCAGTAGATGGTTTACAAAATTTGTCTGTTACAAAGACCGGAGGCCCCCATGGCTGAGTATCTCTAGAAGGTCCTGCAGGTGAAAACTCCCAGAAGATAAGTAGGGGAATTTACTGCCAAGCAAACAAACATAGATTACAGAGTTGGAGGTCAACACATTGTTAGCTAGTTCCTTATCTGAGTCAGGCCTGGGCTTAATGACTGTCTGTTCTATAATGGCAGTACTGTCATCTGGCTATTAAATGATGTCTTCTAAGTAAAAAAGAAAAAAAAAACTTTAACTTGGTTTACAACAGTAATTAAGGGAACTAATAAACTCAAAAATTTCCAGGAGGCTTATTTCAGCAATGCAATTGCAACTTGTTTCAACATACAGAGGTGGCTGTGCCTGAGTCAGGCGAGCAAACAGTGTTGCAGAGACTGAATGTAGCAGGTTAATTGATTTCTTTTTTTGGTTCTTCAGTATATACCAAAATAAATATAATTTATGATTACAGTTGGGTCCCCAAGAAAGTAAACAATCAGAGATACAGCCCATCTTGAGTCCCAAAGGTGGCCTCAAACAAAATTATGAAAAGTACCCTAAAAGAAAATTATTTTAAGTTTTGTATGTGCCTGCCCCTCCCTTATCCTTTTGTACTTGGGCCCAGGTGGGTCAATCACCAAATGAAATTTACTCTTAGTTGTACCTGGAATTAAATTATCACCAATTGTATTAATTCTAAAAAGGACACAGCTACAGATTACTCCTCCAATGTAGTCTTTATTGTCATGTGTTCTCCTTACTTAATTATGCCAATCAGAATGACTGAGTCCTGGTACTCCAGCTTCCGGAGCTCAAGTGTTCCAACAGCTCAACAGAATGCTGACACAGAAAAGAAAATTCAGTAAAATGACTGCTTGTGGAAATCCTTGCTGCAACCATCATTGCCTCTTACACCATGGCATCAGTATCCCTGGCACAATCGATGAAGACAGCTGATCATGTTAATGGACTGATTAAAATTTTTCTCAAGCTTTTTTTTTTTTTATCACAGATAGATATTGATAAAAACTGTCAGTCAGGTTAGATGCTCTAGAGGATGCTGTTATATTTAGAAAGACATGTTGCCAATCTGGCAGTTCAAATGCAATTGTTCTGTCATGTAAATTATCAATTCATATGTATTACTCCTTTATCTTACAATGGGACTGCTACTGAATAGTGAAAGGTTAAAAATCATATTTGGGGTATTTAAAACCATAATAACCTTAACATAGATTTACAAGGTTTACAAAAGAAAATATCTGTTAATTCATATAGTCATTTGTCATTTGGTGATCCTGGGATGGGCTGCAAAGGGATTTTATTTGCAGTTTCTTCTCAGATTTTCAGCTTCTATTAGAGACCCTGCTTCTACTCTTATGCATAATCACCTTATGGGACCCCTGGTTAGTCTCTTGCTAGTAATTACCTTGGGACCATTTATCTTTAATAGGCTTACTGGTTTTATAAAACAAATTGACTCCATGGTATCAAAACCCATACAGGTACATTACCATAGACTTAATTTGGCTGACAGAGGCTTGGCTAAACCTGAAGGTGATGGACCTCCTTTAGGAGCTGCATAAAACTCAGATTTATGCATGCCAGCCTTGGTTATGGCGTGGGCACCAACAAAGGGTGCAGAGCTAACACTGCAGGGGAGGACCCTATGGTGTGCTTCTGAGTCCCCTGAGAAGCAAACCTGACTTGCATGGAGGTTGGTACCATAAACATCAAAATAGACCCTGCCCTCCTCTCCAAAAGGTACCAAGGGTCAAAATGTGGGAAACAAATATATAAGCCACGAGAGGAGTCAGGCCAATGCTTCCCCTCTTTGGTTAAGGCCCATTCATCTATTGATGAAGTCCCTTATTCCTCATCTTCACGTGCCTGCCTTATCTAAAATTATAAAATCTTGTTAGATTACACAATCCAGGAAAGTATCAACTTCCTGCACTAAACAATCTTCGTGGGAAAGAAATGAAACGAATCTGTTAAGAACAGCTTATTTGTTACAGTACACAAACCAATGAAGGCCTTTTTTCCTAAGCAATCTAATTTAGAAATGAAACCAATCTGTTTTGTTGTACATCTTGTTAGATTACACAAACCAGGAAATTCAGCAATTAAGATCTTTGTTTTGTAAGCAAACTACTGAAGAAATGAAAGGAATATACTAAGTTGTACATCTTGTTCGATTACACAAACCAGGAAAGTATCAACTTGCTGCACTGAACCGTCTTCCTTGGAAAGAAACTCAGTCCGAGAACAGAAGAAGCTTATTTCACAAAGTACAGTGTTCGGCAATGAAGAGCTTTGTTTTCTCAACAAACTACTATAGAAATAAAACGAATCTACTAAGTTGTACATCTTGTTAGATTACACAAACCAGGAAAGTATGAACTTCCTGCACTCAACCATCTTCATGGGAAAACAAGTCATTCCGAGAACAGAACTAGCTTATTTCACACAGTACAGTGATTGGCAATGAAGACCTTTGTTTTCCAAGCAAACTAATTTAGAAGTGAAACAAATCTACTAAGATGTATATCTTTTTAGATTACACAAACCAGGAAAGTATCAACTTGCTGCACTCAACCGTCCTCGTGGGAAGCAACTCATTGCCAGAACAGAACTAGTTTATTTGACAAAGTACAGTGTTTGGAAAAGATGATCTTTGTTTTCTCAGCAAACTACTTTAGAAAGGAAATGAATCTGCCAAGTTGTACATCGTGTTAGATTACACAATCCAGGAAATATTAACTTCCTGCACTCAACCTTGTTTGTGGGAAAGCAACTCATTCCAAGAAGAGAACTAGCTTATTTCACACAGTACAGTGTTCAGCAATGAAGATGTTTCTTTTTTTAAGCAAACTACTTTAGAAGTGAAACAAATGTACTAAGTTGTACTTCTTGTTAGATTGCACAAACCAGGACAGTTTGATCTTGCTGCACTCAACCGTCTTCGTTGGAAAGTGACTCATTCCAAGAACAGAAATAGCTTATTTCACACTGTACAGTATTCGGCAATGAAGATGTTTGTTTTCTAAGCAAACTACTTTTGCAAGGAAACGAATCACTGAGTTGTACATCTTGATAGATTACACAAACCAGGAAAGTATCAACTTGCTGCACTCAACCGTCTTCGTGGGAAAGCAACTCCTTCCAAGAACAGAACTACCTTATTTCACACAGTACAGTGTTCAGCAATGAAGACCTTTGTTCTCTAAGCAAACTACTTTATAAATGAAACGAATCTACTAAGTTGTGCATCTTGTTAGATTATACACACCAGGACAGTATCAACTTGCTGCACTCAATCGTCTTCGTAGTAAAGCAACTCATTCCGAGAATGGTACTAGCTTATTTCACACAGTACAGTTATCGGCAATGAAGATCTTTTTTTTTTAAGCAAAGCACTTTATAAAAGAAACGAATCTACTAAGTTGTACATCTTGTTACATTACATAAACCAGGAACGTTTGATCTTGCTGCACTCAACAATTTTCGTAGGAAATCATGTCATTCCGAGAACAGAACTAGCTTATTCACACTGTACAATGTTCGGCAATGAAGATTTTGTTTTTTAAGGAAACTACTTTAGAAATGAAACGAAGCTACTAAGTTGTACATCTTAGATTACACAAATCAGGAAAGTATCATCTTGCTGCGCTCAACCATCTACATGGGAAAGCAACTCATTCCGAGAACAGAACTAGCTTATTTCACAAAGTACAGTATTCAGAAAGAAGATCTTTGTTTTCTACAATGAAGATCTTTGTTTTCTAAGCAAACTACTTTAGAAATGAAATGAATCTACTAAGTTGTACATCCCCTTAGATTACATAATCAAGGAAAGTATCAACTTCCTGCAGGCAACCTACTTTGATAAAAGCAACTCATTCCAAAGAACAGAACTAGCTTATTTCACACAGTACAGTGTTCCAGCAATGAAGATCTTTGTTTTCTAAAGCAAACTACTTTAGAAATGAAACGAATCTACTTAGTTGTACATCTTGTTAGATTACACAAACCAGGAAAGTATCAACTTGCTGCACTCAATAGTCTCGGTGGGAAAGCAACTCATTCTGAGAACAGGAACTGGTTTATTTACAAAAAGTATAGTGTTGGCAATGAAGATCTTTTCTTTCTAAGCAAACTACTTTAGAAATGAAACGAATCTACTAAGTTGTACATCTTTTTAGATTACACAAACCAGGAAAGTATCAACTTGCTACACTCAACCATCTTTGTGGGAAAGCAACTCATTCCGAGAACAGAACTAGCTTATTTCACACTGTACAGTGTTCAGCAAAAGATCTTTGTTTTCTCAGCAAACTACTTTAGAAATGAAACGAATCTACAAGTAGTACATCTAGATTACACAAAACCACGGAAAATAACTTGCTACTGACTCAACCGCCTTCGGGAAAAGCAAATCATTCCGGTGAACAGAATCCAGCGCCATTTCACAAAGTACAAAGTGTTCGAAAAAGATCTTTGTTTTCTCAGAAAACTACTTTAGAAATGAAACGAATCTACTAATTTGTATATCTTTTACATTACACAATCCAGGAA
>JAEOAD010002728.1:0-35049 GCA_036365145.1 Orientallactaga sibirica
CCTCATGAGACCACAGGGCGAGTTCCCAGAATCAAGGGAAGAACAAGCAGTACCGGGAAAAACCATAAACTTGCTGTGTGAGCATGACTCAACATTCTTACTGTCCTGGGCTGGATGGCCCAATAAGATCCCACCCGTCTCAGAGTTTTGTAAATGTCAACCAATCAAATGATGTAACCGTGCCAACCTGTTCAAATGTAACCGCCGTTTGCTAAGTCAATTAAGTTTGAAATTCCCTAGACCTAGCCTGCCAAAATCCTAAGACCAATCAGAACCCCAAGTAGGGTTAATGTTCAATTAGCCAATAATCCCAGCACTCAGGTGGGTGGTGGGAGTCCTCTCCCCTTGCTCAAACCTCAATAAAAAGCCCACCATTCTGATTTTCTTAGCTGAAGTGAGACCTGCGTTGGTGAAGGCAAGACACAACAAAAGTAAAAGCTCTTTGCGTTTGCATGTTCAAAATTAGCCAGTCATGTAGTTGTCACTGTGATGGTCCCCTCCCCTTGCTCAAACCTCAATAAAAGCCCACCATTCTGATTTTCCTGGCTCTTGCAAGATCCACTGACTTGGTGAAGGCATCAATCAAGAAGACACAACCTGAGTAAAGCTCTTTGCATTTGCAAACATGAGATGAAACAAAGCTGGTTCTCTGAGGAAATCAAGAACTGGGCGAGACAGACAAAAAGGCAAATGTGTCTGGAGTTCATGACATCAAACTGAAAAGAGAGGGCTGATTGAGGAGGAAGGGATATGTCTGTCTGTTTTTCAAAGGGAAAGCTGGGGAGGAGGTGTCAGTAGACAGCTTCAGGTTTTGCTGAGATGAACCTTCCAGACCAGGCACAGTTATGGAGGAAGGATTTATTGAAACTTACAGATCAGGGAAGTTCCATAACAATAAAAGAGCTGGCCTGCCTTAACAGGACCAAACAGAGAACAAAGCCACAAGCCAAAAACACAGCACAGCACACCTCAAGGAACTCAGCTAGAGGCACACACTTGTATATCTTTAGATTGAAATTTCACCCACCACCACACCTACGATCTTCCCAGTGATACTGCCTCAGCCAGGTGCCTGCAGATGCAAATTACAAACTAATAAAACATTGACTGTCTTGGGGATGATCTATTCAAACTATCACACTATCTCTGCTTGCAAAATTTTAAAAAATTTAAAAATAAAAACTGATGTGTGTATGTGCAGATGTGTATTTGTATGTTCATGCATGTGTGCAGTGCATGTGTGTATATAAGTATACATGCACACGGGTGGTGAGGATAAAGACAATTTTGGGTTAGAGCCAGGAATACCATTGGCAGTTTTGAGATAGGGTCTCTCACTGGCCTGGAACTCACCAAATAGGCTAGTCTGGACAGCCACTCAGCCCCAGGGACTCTCCTGTCTCACCCCACCTAGTGTTAGATTACAAGCCTGCAGCACCACACCTGGCTCTTTCATATGGTTTCTGGGGATCAAACTCAGGTAGTTAGGCTTACAAGACAAAGACTGCAATAAGCCTTGCCCAAGAACATTTTTTGGGACCAGGTCTTGCTATATATATATATCCCAGGCTGGCTTTAAACTCATGATTCTCCTTGTCATCTGCACAGCTCCCCAGGCCCCCTCCTGTCACAAGGGCTAAACTCAGTAGTCAGAGGCAGATTATGTTAATTCAATTGTCAAACTTTATTCACTCTTCACACATTTCAATTAAACCAAGTCCCCTTTCTTCTTTGTTCTTTCAAGTACCTTGTTGTCCTATCCCTAACCCCTGGGGCACTCAGTGCAACTCTGGCCCTTGGTCAGCGGGTTGTGTCCAGAGTCAGGCCTCGCTCCTATCCATGCCTGGCTGCCTATGGGTCCCCTTGGGCTGCCTTCTACTCTGGGTATGAACTCAGAGAGGGATGATTAGCCTGTCTCTGAGTTGACTGACAGTGATTTTATCTGGCTATTGCTGGGGTTATTATGCCCATTTTTCTCAGTCATTCTGACTGCTGATATTTTAGGGCTAACTATTGCTCCTAACACCTCCAAGAAGTCTTTCTGGATCCCTGTCCACTTCCCATCTGGTTGCCATTGTCGACCTTGTCATTCCTCCCACTGGTGTGAGTGCCATTTAGTTCAGAGTGGCCAGTCGTTTGATCCAGTCTCTGCTTGCCTGGACTTAGCTCTGCTGACTGGGATCACCATTTTACTTGTAACTATTGCTTCATATTCTCAGGTTCTAACTATTCTAACCAGTCCCCATTTTACTTGTAACTCCCATGTCACACCTTCTCACTTCCTGTCTTTCTGGATCCCAGTTTCTTCCCAAAATGCCATTGCCCAAGTTTCCTCCCCATGTCTGCATTCAAGTTGCATTGTCTCCAGAGCCCATCCATTGGCCCATGTTGCCAGCTCATCATTTCAACACCTCAGCCTTAGCAGCTGTCGGATCCAGAATATCTGAGATCAGCGCCTAATCCCAGAGCTTCAATGTCCTTCCTGGCCAAGCCCTGTCTAGTTTCCCCAGTAGTGGCTTTCCCCAAATTCCTCATCTCCACTCCAAGCACCTGTGGTCTTCCAAGTTCCTTTCTCCTCCTCTTCACTTCCTCAGACTCCTGGGCCTGGTAGGAGCATCAGATCCCAACTACTGGTGATTAACCTTTACTGGGTGCTTTGTCTCTGCTATTCCTTTGAAAGGGGGCTGACAGAGCAGCCAAGGCCATGCCAATAGGATGCTGTAAAGCTTCTATACTATTTATAAACCCCTTCAGACATCATAAAGATAGGATCTTCCCTGTGGGGTTCATCTCTTGTGACTATATATAATGTAATTATATGTACAGTGTAAATATACATTCTACAGTAATAAAAAATGATCACTTCTGTTTGTGAGATATTTTACCTGTTCTTGGGGCTGCTTTCCATCTCCTCACTCCCACCATGTGCACGTGCAAACACACACACACACAAACACACACACACTTTTCCATCCCAGCTTCTCATTTCTATCTATTTCCTATTTGGACCAGAACTTTGCAAGGGTGGAAGGCGATATTTTAATCCTGACTGCACAAGGGAAACATGAGATGCAGTCCTCACCAGGCCTCTGAGCTCCTAGCAAGCAAAGGTAAAGGTAGGAAGGGAAGAAAAGAGGAAAGGAAGGCAGAAGAGGAGGGAGAAAGGGGAAGAGAAAAGAAAGGAAGGAATGAGGGGAAGAGAGTGGGAAATGGAGAAGAAGAATAGGAAGAAAGGAGAAAAAGAGGGGGGGGTGTTAAGTGGCAGGATGAAAGGGGAAAAATAATTGGGCAAAATGAGGGGAGAATGGAAACAAGAAGAAGAAATAAAGGTTAGGCGTGAGTAAGGGAGAGAAAGAAGAATGGGAAAGAAGAGGGTTACAGAAGAAGAATGGAAGGAAGGAGGAAGGAAGGAAGGAAGGAAGGAAGGGGAAGGAAGGAAGGACAAGGGAAAGAGGGCAGGTCTGCTGAACTCTGGCCTGAGCAGTGTCAATCCCCGTGGACTGACCATAGTGTTTCAGGCACATATCATCAAAGAGTGACCATGGCTCAGGAACACAGATTAAGGTTACCCCAAATTCCCTCTCCAAATGTGTTAACAATGTGTCCAAATGTGTTCACAAGGTTTTCATAGTTACATAAATCAAGTCATAAATCAAGGCACTTTTCAAATACATTGGTTGACCATCAGGTAGGCAGGTTTTAGAAAAGCATCAAAATCTCCACCATAGTCTTCACATGCTATCTGATGACATTCTTAGCCTTTGGGTTGGTGGAAGCTGGTGGTCTGTGAGTACACACAGCTGCACTTCATGTCCCAGAAGCCCCTGCATCTGCTCTCTGAGTGTTTCAGGGCCACACAAGCTCTATTAGCTGCAAGGTCCCTGCTCCAGTACAGCTGCAGCCCAGTCATCTTCTGCCAGCAGCCCTCCCCTCCTGACTGATGGGTGCCTCTGGCCTCCCCCGTGTTGTAGGCAGATGGTTCTGCCCATGACGTCACAATGCTGAGGCTCACCCAGAGCGTCCTTAGGGAAGTTGTAAACTAAAATGGTGGGAGCAGTGGAGTTCTTTCTCCTGATCATCTCTCCAGCACCTCTGTGGGGCAGAGAAGGTGGCAGTGGTGGTGTTGTGTCTGCGTGCCAGGGAAACCACTCAGCAGATTGTAAACTGAAAGGCGGGTCAGTGTGAGCAGTGCAGAGGAAGCAGCGAAGTTCATTTTCTGGATGGCAGAGGAGGCGGCCATGGCGAGTCTGGGGCAGTGAGCGATGATCAGCAGCAGGTAGGAGGATGGCGCTGGGCCCAGGGGTCACGGGCTCCCTGGGAGGTGCTGTGAGAAAGCCAGGCAAAGGGCTGGCAGGCCCACACCCAGCTCCAGCGTACTGCCCTGGAACATGAGGCCAAATCCACACAGACCCCACACACACATGAATACATGATGCCACAAAAAGTTTTGGGCCTGGTGCACTCCTGTGACCCAGTGGGAGGATGAGGTAGGAGCTTCAAGGTTTGAGGGCAAGACTGGACTCCATAGAGCCTACCTCAAAACAGAAGAGCAAAAAGGAAAGCAGAGGGGGAGATAAAGAGAGGAAGGGAAGGAAAAAGGAAAGGGAGACAGGGAGGGAAAAAGGGGCAAAGAGTGAAAAAAAAGGAGAAAGGGAGATAAATGGGAAGAAGAAGGAAAGAAGGGAAGGAAGGTAGAAAAATGGGGAAAGGGTGAATAATAGAGGGAATGAATGAAGATGGGAACGGAAAAGAGGAGGAAAGGGAGGAGAAGAAAGGAAAGAAGGAATGAAAAAGAGATGCAAGGGGAGGAGAATAAAAAGAATTAAGTAAAAGGGGTGAAATGAGAAGAATGTAAAGAAGGAAGGAGGAAGTGAAGGAGAGGAAGAAGGAAGAGGGGAATGGAAGGAAGAAGCAGAGTAGGGAGAAAGAAGAAGGGGAGAAAAGAGGAAAATGAGAAAAAAAAAAAAAAGGAGGGAAGAAAAAGAAGGAAGGGCATGGGAAGCAGGGCAGGGGGACCCAGGCCTGAGTGTGGTCAATCCCTGTGGGTTGACCATAGTGTTGTCAGGCACACACAGTGGGCCTGTGGGATCTTCTGGCCAGGAGTCCCCTTGTCCCATGAGGCTTCCTCAGGCACCAGGAGTCCTGCATCTGCTCTATGGGTAGGTGGGAGGAAAGATCCCTGTGCACTGCAAAGTCCCTGTTTCAGTACAGCTCCATCCCACTCCCCTCTGCAAGCCGCCCTCCTGTCAGGAATAGTGGATGGCTCTGCCCTCCCCCCATACTCAGGGCAAGTGGAACAGCCCATGATGTCACAATGCTGCACTGCTACCAGAGCACTGGGGAAATTGTAAACCTAAAGGCAGGTAAGAGGCGCAAATGGTGAAGAGATAGCAGCAGAGTTCATTTTCTGATCCTCTGTCTGTGAGATGGTGGTGGAGGAGGTGACCATGGTGATCTGCTTGCAAGTCAGACCTCTCTACATCAGGTAGGGGGGTCAGGCCAAGTAGATGGGCCACCTGAACTCCCTGGTGGCACTATGAGGAACCTTGGTGATGATAGGCCTGGCTTCAGACCAAAGCCAGCATGCCACCCACAAGTGTCTTCACCTCTCCATGCCAATTTTCTAATCTCAGTGTGGTGTGCTTACAGACATTGCCTTCATTTTCCTGTGTGTATGGACAGAAAGTAAAACCCACCAGTGTTAGGTACTAAATACTAGAAGGAAAAGCAGGAAGGAGAATTAAGTGAGGTCTTGGCTTTACTAGCCTCTAGCCTTAACCCAAAACTTTAAAAGCCTTTGTGGTGTGAGAAACACATATCCAACACTACTGAGTGTGATTAATTAAACAGAGAATGTCCTGAGTTCAATAAGCTCACTCTAATGGGAGAAGGTGTTTACCTAAGGCACCATGGTGATAGGCAGGTAGAGATTGTTAGAGAGTCACTGGGCCTGTGAAGAAATGACAGTTTGGGAGGGGCAGGCTGGTGTCAGGAAAATCCTGACACTTCATGAATGGAAGACTAGGTTAGTTACTGAATGGAAAGGAAGCTCAGAGTATTCCAGGAACAGAGATGCCTACCTGTTATTTGGATGAGATCTTCAGATTGGTTGGTTAATGTGATACTCAGCGTGTATCTAGGAATTTAGAAGGTGCCATTAAAGAGAGAAGTGATGTGATTCAAGTATCTTCTGTGTGAATTAGCCTGTGCATGCCCCAGAGTACATGTGGAGGTCTGAGGACAACTTCCACTTTGCTTGACACAGGGCTTCACTTGTTTTACTGGGTGTGCTGTTTGTTTGTTTTATCTGCTTCATGGGCACCATTCTTGCTGGCCTTCAAGCTTCTGCATTTTCCTGCCTCTACTTCTCATTGACTTGGAGTGGGTATGCTGTGTGCACGTGCCTTTATGTGGATGGTGGGGAATTGAACTGGAGCTGTTAAGTTTGCAAGGAAATACCTTTAACAATCTCCTTAGATCCTTCATTTGATATGTGGATGTGTGAGATGTACTGACCTTCCTGAAATGGCACATATCAAACTTCCCTGAACAAGGATGTTTTCTGGGATATAGTAAACAAGGTGGCCTCTATCACGCAGCCCAAATATCAGGCAAAGGCAGGGTGCCCTAGGACCTACATGAAGATCAAATGTATCATGTGGCTTCCCAGCCTCCTGGACAGGACAAAGGAGATAGTACATGGGTAGAGCCCCAAACATAAACAAACCCATCACCCCATTTCTCACTGTGAGGACATCCTGAGAAGTTGGGCCCTGGGTTTATACTCTGGAGATGGCACTCTGAGTTACCAATAGGATCTGAAAAGACAAGACTAGGACATGGAGTGTGTGGAATTCAGACCACCAGGATAGAAGTAGGTGGGTGTGGTCTTCCTTATGAGGAGGAGAGGCACATGCCTTGTGCAGGATGAGTGCCCATTCTCAACCCACCTTCCCCATTCTGGAAATTGGTGCTGGGTTGGTTGTCAAAACTGTATCTGGTCATCATGGTAATGGGGAGGAAAGAGTAACCAGGTGGAGAAGCAGGAAGCCAAGCTCACACTGCTTGGGAAGCAAGGATAATGCTCAGGGCTCTGATGCATCTATCTCTTGAGGGTCTAATGCATGAGACATTAGCTTTGTGTATGAAGTCTGTGTTCCATCATTTCCCTCTCACCCCACTGACTGCTGACTTCACAATATCCTGACTTTTCATCCCACAACTGTCATAGGATGACCTTGTGGGGTGCCTGCCATTTGGAGACAGAGATTTCTGGGTGGGATCTGAGATATCAACCATGTCTCCTAGCTCGGAGTTAGGAAGAGGAGCCTCTGCATAGAGGGAGAGGAAGGTGGTGTTAGTTTGTCTCCATGATTCTTTCTGAGCAATGGAAGGAAGGAATAGTGCAGTCTCATGAGACAGTCCATGCAGAATTATAGGCCTCCCATACTTGAGTTCAAAGAGGCTGGTCATGGAAGGCTTTTAGGTAGGGCTCTAAGTTTAAGTAATACTAGAGGTAAAAGTTTAATCCAATCCAATTTTAGTTCCAAGGTGAGCTTTGTGTGAGTTTCTGTGATCGTATGGTTAGTTCTCTCAACCTTGCCAGAGGATTGGGTATGGTAGGGAATGTGAAATTTCCAGGTGATGTGTAGGTACCTGAAAATGTTTGGGGAGTTAGATGAGACAAATTTTGGGTCATTGTCTGATTGTATTGAGGATGACAAGCCAAATTGAGAGAATATTTCTCTTGTCATTACCTTAGTTACTATGTTTGCTCTCATTTGTGGTGAGGAAGGCTTCTACACATGCAGAAAATGTATCCACACTAACTAAGAGATATTTGTATCATTTAACAGGAGGCATATGGGTGAAGTCAGCTTGCCAATCCATGGCTGGTAGAAGGTGCCACATGTGGTGGGTAGGGATTTGAGGGGGTCGGATGTTGGAGTTAGGGCTTGCTCTTTGGCAGATATCACATGAATCTGCAAGAGCTTTGAATAATTGTCTGTCTTAGGGTTGAAAGGAAGTGTGGTTTTGAAGGAAAGAAAATAGAGCTTGGTTAGAGGGAATGCAGGTATGGAATAAACTCTTGAGTGAGGGGGACTTGGTATGCTAAGAAAGGTAGGGAGGTGGAGTACAGGTCTGGGTGTGTCAGGGCAATTTCACAGGCCAATTATGAGTGTGATTGAGAGGGAGATGTACTGTTTGTCTTTCTGATGGCCTTGGCATTGCATGAATGATTCCTTAAAGGGGAGAAAAGTGACATCCAGAAGGTCTTGGATTAGAGAGGCATTAATAATTAGGGTCCCCTTTTGTGTGAGGAAGCCTCTTTCCCTCCAAATTAGAATACTTGAGTGGATGATTTTATAAGCATATTTTGAATCTGTATAAATGTTAATGGAAAGATCCTTAGCCAGAGTTAGGACTCGAGTAAGGGCTGTTAGTTCAGCCTGCTGGGAGGTAGTGCTTAGGGTCAAAGGTTTTGCCTCAGTAAGGGTGCAGGTTTTAGGGGAGTTGGGGTGGCCCTGGATGATGGCATATCCTGATGCACAGGGTGGGGCATGACCTAAGTAAGTTACAGTATGCTGACAGCTCTGAACTTTGTCTTTTGAGACCCAGTACCCCTAAGCAGCTAAGGAATTGAGGAATTTTATCAGTGTGTGCAACACAGATGTCATGGGAAGGACTACATAGGAGAAGGTCATCTATGTACTATAAGAGATGACTGGGATGGAGGCTTAGGGATGAGAGATCTCATTGGGGGCCTGATCAAAGTAGTGGGGACTGTCACTAAAACCTTGTGACACAATTGTCCAGGTGAGTTGCTGAGATTAAACTGTGTCTGGGTCCTCCTAAGTAAAAGCAAAAAGAGGATGTGGGCCTGGGTGTTGGGGGATGGTAAAAAAATCATTGTTAAGATCTAGGACAGTAAAGTTGGTTGCAGTAAGTGAGACAGAGGAAAGGAGAGTGTAGGGGTTAGGGATGACTGGGTATGTGGGTAGAGGTGTCTCATTTATTTTTCTGAAGTCCTGGACTAACCTAAAAGTTCCATTAGGAACCACCATTGAAGGGGGAGTTGACAGGTGTTTAAAGTTGGGCCTTTAGGAGGCAGACAATCAAGGACTTAAGTCCCTGGCAGCTGGTAGGGTGTAGAGGGTATTGGTCTCAGGTTGCATAGGAGTGAGGATTTTTAAAATCAATACAGACAGGCTCATGTTGTTGATCAATTGAAGGTTGTTCAATGTCGCAAACTGAGGGGTTAATGGTAGCAGGGGGAAAGGGGAGGGTTTAGATTCCAGAGGTGCTTCCATGTAGGTTCAACTCGAGATTTAAAACATGGGTATTGAATTTAATGTGGGAATGTGGACTGAGACTTTGAATTTTGACATGACACCCCTGCCAAGTAGAGACATAGGGTATTCAGGGGGGACTAACAAAGAATGAGTAATCTTAAGGCTCCAAATTGGCAGAGTAAAGGAGGGGCAGTTCTGGAATTGGAAGGGATACACACGTGAGGCCTCTCTGACCATCATGTTAGACCTTTGCAGGAAGTGAGAAGCAATAGGGAGGCCCCAGTGTCCAGGAAAAAAGAGACTTTGTGCGCAGCCACCTTCCCAATCACTCTGGGTTCAATGGATGAGTTGGGATTCCCAACAGGGATAGATGAATCTGGACCCCTTCATTATACCAGCTGTAGAGTGGGAGTTGGGGTAGGTATTGGGTGCCCTATGGGGGTCCAGCATGCCCACGATGCCAGTCCCCTTTCCAATGACCTCACTGTCCACAGATAGAGCAAGCTTTTGTGGTGGCCTGAGTTGAAGGGCAGGCCCTGGCCCAGTATCCTGGTTGGTTACACCTGATGTAGGTCCCAGATATCTTTCTTCCATTGTAGGTTTTATTAGAGTGTGATGGGATTGAAAGCAGGTAGATATTGAGGACAGAGGCTAAGAGCTGATATTTTCTTCATCTCTCTTCCTCTTTCTCTCACTTGGCCTCATCTTCCCTGTTGTTTAGTCTTCAATTATTTGTGTTGTTGTTGGGGTCCACTTGCTATTAGTTTTCTGAAATCTGATATAAGATATAAGCAATCATCTCATTTCTGTGGGGTTTTTTTTTGGTGAAGGTTTTTTCTGGGGCCTATAATCTGATTATTTTGAACAGGTTCTATGTGTAGCTGAGAACAGTGTGTATTCTCTTTTTATTCAACACAATGTAGTGTACATATTTGTTCTGTCCAGTTGATCTGTGGTTTAATTTCTGTTATGATTCCTTGTTGATTTGTAATTTGAAAGAGCTACACCAGGTTGTGATTGGCTCATGTTTGCTTTGTATGATGATTTCCATTCACTTTGTTTTTGTGCAGTATTGTTTGATAAATGTGTTTGTTTGAGACAACAGGTTGTTGGGTCTTGTTTCTCAATCACATCAGCTATACTGCTTCATTTATTTAGTCAATTTAAAGTTATTAAGAAGATGTTGCCACTTATGATTTTGTTAGCTGAAATTTGCATTAGCAGTTTGTCTCAGTGGAAAGCCATTCTAGTCCTTTTAAACTATATCAATCTACTCACTAAGAAGAAGCATCTGTTTTTAAGTGAAGTCTACCACATAAACATGCTTATAATGTTAATTACCTGATGTTTTTAATTAACTATTAAAAGCATATTTTTTGATCTTAACAAGAAATTTAAATTAGCATCTGTCACCATCAGCTCCACACTGCTGGGATGAACCTCCAAACCAGACACATTTTATGAGAGGAACAGGATTTATTGAAGCTTACAGTTCCAGGGGACGTTCCATCATGGCAGAAGAAGCTGACCCCCTTTCATAGGTCCATGCAGAGAGAAATACCACCAGGAGCCCAACAAGAAAAACAATCCAGGAACCTGAGGGAGAGCTCAAGCACTCTCCATACCTTTACACTATACTTCAGGTCCAGTCCCAAACATACCTTCGGGCTGGACCCTAGGATATGCCCACAGTGACACCTCTTTCAGCCAGGTATCTTTAAATCCAAGAAGTTTTAATAAAAATCAATCTATTGGGGGAGATCCATTCAAACTGCTACAACATCTGTGGAGGTTCAGGAGATGGCTCAGGAGTTAAAAATGCTTGCTTGCCACACCTCCCAATCTCAGCTCCCTCCCGTAGATGTAAAGCATGAACCCCGTGGCAAGTGCATTCAGTATTCACTTGCAGTAGCAAGAGTCCCTGGTGTTCCCATCTATACAAGTCCATATGCATGCAGATGATTAATTAATTTATAAACTTTTTAAATTAGCATCTTTTCAAAGTTATTTTTAAAGTTAGATAATTGACATAATTACTTTATTATTATTTATAATGATTTTTTCTGAGTGTGTAATTTGTATGGTTTATGTACATGTCTGGGTAGCTGTGAATTCCCCATACACACATACTTGGAGGTCAGAGAAAAAATAGGGTGTCCACCTCTATTGTTTGTGTGCTCCTGATTATCTTTCATTAAACCTGGAGCTTGTGAGGTTTTAGTTAGACTGCCTGATCAGTGAGCACCAGTGGTCCTTCTGTCTCTGACCTCCTCAATACTGGGACAACAAGTATATGTGATGTTGTCTCAATATTTAAATTTCTGTCTTCATGTTGTGCAGCATGAGGTTTTCATGAAGAACCATATCACTCCTCAGCTTCCCTTAGTCTTAAATATGTCTTAGAGAGGTCTAACTAGTTGAAACAAAATAGAACATTTATATATCAAGGATTCAAGAATGAATGTATACATCATTGAGATGAGCTATTGTAAAGTTTCATTAAAATAATATATCAAAACATGAGCCTTGTAATACAGACTTAGGTAAATGTGTCTTCCTATGTAAGAGGTGGCCTGTAGAGAAAAGGTGCCCTTACAAATGGAAATTCCTTTTCCCATGAGTTTTGAAATAGTCAACTAAAATTTTCAGTCACGTTTTGGAAAGTTATCTTCACACATCCTTTTAACATAACTCGTTTTAAATTGGATGCAGCTCTCCAGTGATTTGAGTAGAAAAGTAACATCTCTTGACATTCTGAAGTCTTCTATTCATGTTTTAACAGATAACAGCAGGTTTATCAAATATGGGGGAATTTAAAATGTTGAGTGTGACTGGGCCATCAAAGAAGTGTGCTGGACAGTAGTTAAAGGCACATGCTTGCAAAGTCTGATGACCTAGGTTTATTTCCCCATTAACCAAGCATATCCAGCTGTCCAAGGTAGTGAATGTGTCTGAATGTTGTATGAAGTACCAAGAGGCCCTTGGCATGCTTATACTCTCTGCCTCAAATAAATGAAGAATTAGCCGGTCATGGTGGGGCATGCCTTTAACCCCAGCACTCAGGAGGGAGAGGTAGGAGGATCACCATGAGTTCAAGGCCACCCTCAGACTACCTAGTGAATTCCAGGTCAGCCTGGGCTAGAGTGAGACCCTATCTCGAAAAACCAAAATAAATAAATGAAGAAGATTTTTAACAAGTTTTTTTATTACATAACACAAAAATACTTCTGTAGCCAGAGTGTCTCAGAGTCTTTTACTACACAGATGTCAAATATGCATATTTTTCTGCCTACTTCCATCAACATAAAAGCACAAAAAAAGATCCTTGGATCTGAAAACTAGCTACTCAGAGTGAAAGAGGGGAAATAAAATGGAGGAGATTTTAGTAGGGAATGGTGGCACCTGCCTCAAATTTTAGCACTTTAGAGGCTGAAGTAGCAAGGTTGTTATGAATTTGTGATGCTTCATGAAAAGCCAAAAAGAAACTGAGGAAATTTCTTTGATAAAACACATAAATCTTAAGGCATAATAGGAGGGTGTACATGATAACTGCACCCCTTCATTACACAAAGCAGTTTTTGGCGCAAGAAACTTTACTGGTCTTTGCTACAGCACATGCCTGTAATTTTTTGTATGAATCCCCAGACTTAAGGAGGCTTTTTTTATTTAGGAGAGAAAGAGGCAGAAAGAGAGAGAGAGAGAGAGAGAGAGAGAGAGAGAGAGAAGGATGGAGAGAGTGGGCATGCAAGGGCAATTATCCACAGCAAACAAACTCCAGATGCATGAGCCCCCTTGTGCATCTGGCTTACGTGGGTCCTGGAGAATTGAATCAGGATCCATTGGCTTTGCAGGCAAGTGCCTTAACCACTAAGCCATCTACCCAGCCCTATGGAGTCTTTTTTAACCTCACACAAGACCTCAGAGCCTAGTGAAGGTATTAAAAAATTAGTTATTCAAAATTAATACCTTCTGTTCCTTATCTAGATAAGAGTTTGACTTTTATAATTTCTTGCATTCAAATGGTAATATACTTTCCTATATGAATATAGAATGTAATATTGCATTTTTTGGAGGTCTTGACAGATTTTCTGGAAGAAAACATGTTCAGTTCTTGCAAAGTGTAAATTTCTGGTCATCAGAAAAATCATTTTTTAATCTCTCAAAATTCCTTTGTGGCTTTTTTTTTTTTGGTCAGGCACACTGATTAGCCTCTGTTTTAACTTGAAGACTTCTTTTAATCTTCTGGACCTATGTGATCAGCATGAATACTGATAATTCTCCAATCTTCTAAAACTAAGGGCCAAGATGTAATCTCAAGTTTATGGCTGAGAACTCTCTGCTTTCCTCATCTTTGCAATTCTTTTTTCTTCTTATCCAGTCTTCATTACTTGACTGAGGCCCATTGTGATTGTTCCATTCAGGGAAACTCTCAGTCAAAACCTTGTCTCCTTACAAGCTCTGCTCTCCATGCCCCTTGCAGAGCAGTTCTCTGCCTACTCTGACACTATTCTGCTGAGGAGCATGCATATTTCCTTGAGATGAAATATCTCAGTGAACCTGAAAATGCTTTTTTCTCATCAGATTGTTAGACCACTATTTTGTAGTGATTATCTTGTTTCCAGACTCTCAGCACTGGGGGGTCACAAGAATATGTGATCATGGCTGGCTTTTATGTGGGTGCTCAGTATTTAACTCAAGTCCTCATGTTTGTATATACACCACTCTTACCTCTTGAGTCCTTTCCCAGTACCTACCCTGTTTTCTCTTCTTCAATATCTCTCCTGTTCCATCAATCAGGAAAAGCTGAAGAACCTTCAAGGAAAAAGTCCCATTTTTGTATCAACAATTTGTAATAAAATGTATTTTGGTGGTCCAAAGACAAAAAAAGAATGACACTGTCCTAGGATAGAAGAGAAAGATTTACATGAGGCAAAGAGTGTGAGTATAAGAGTTACTTCCAATATGTAATTTTTGAACAATGGAAACATGGGGACTTTTCTCAGTGGGCCTTTACATAATCATGTAGAAAATAATTTTAACACTGGGTACCTGTATATGCATAGTCAGTTGTGCAGAGTGATGCTGACCTTGCTATGTTTACGATCATAATTGAAGATGGTAGACACTTATTGGGCATGATTAGCTCAAATGAAAGAAATACATGTTCTTTTTTATATTCTTACAAAGTATTCTTGTTGACAATTTTTTTAATTTTAATTTAATTTAATTTTATTTATTCACAACAAATTATACTTACATACAAAAAGTGCATAGTATTTCCCTTCCCTCCCCCCATTCCCCTTTAGAACTCAAGTCTCCATCATATCCCCTCCCTCTCTCCATTAGTCTCTTTTTTAGTTTGATGTCATCATCTTTTACTTCTATTATGAGGGTCTTGAGGAGGTATTGCTAGGCACAGCAAGGTCATGGATATCAAGGCCAATTTCTGTCTGGGCAGTTGTATTGTAAGGAGTCGTACCCTTCCTTTGGCTCTTCCATTCTATCCGCCCCCTCTTCCGCAATGGTCCCTGAGCCTTGGAGGGTGCGACAAAGGTGTTTCAGTGCTGGGCACTCCTCCATCCCTCCTTCTCAGCACTATGTCGCCTTTTGGATCATCCCAGTGGTCATTGCCATCTGAAAAGAGAAGCTTCTCTAACCAAAAGTGAGAGTAGCATTAATATGTGAATATGAGCATTAAGTGTACTATTTTCTGGGCAGCTTGGTGGGACTAGTATATACATTTAGACAAGAGCATGCTTTATACCCCTAAGGCTCATGACCTTACCTACCATAGACTTTGCTTAGGTTTTTCAGTACCAGGTATGTATTCCCTCCCATAGAGAGGGCCTTCAGTCCAATTATGGAGCAGTTGCTTACCCCACGAGTAGACATGCCACTATTGCACCCGTTCAGTCTTTGGACCTGTCTGGCCAAATTTGAATATTCAGCGTCCACTGTTTTCACTGCTGATGACTTCTGTCTCCCATACTCTGCATGCAGTGCAGCTTTTTCCAGCTTTCAGTTGGCTGGTCTACAGGGAGAAGGTTTTCTACTCAGCACCAGCTTGCTTTCTCAGTGACCTTGCCTCTCAGGCAAGAGATGTCTTCAGTAATAGGGTCTTACTATCTGTTTCTCGAGGGAAACCAAGGGCTTTGGCAAACGCCTTTAATGTTTTGGAGGCTACTGGGACCTCCTTGGCCAACAACTCACTGGAAGGTATCCCATCCCAGGCACTGAAAAATTTCTAGTAACAGTCTACAGCTTCTAGATGTACCATTATTCAAAAAAGTAATTTTACATAAGTCTTATTCACAATCTTTTGAAATTAGATTGACCCTCCCCCTGTCCTTCTTTTATGCATTCTCTACCCATGGCCTCGGTTAGGCCATTCCCCTCCTTGTAAGCAGTCCTTCCACTTACATATGTGCAATACCATACACTTAAGTCCTTCCCTTTCCTCCCTCCCTTATAGCCTTTTACCAGCTTACTGGTTTCTGGTACCAATTTTTGGTTCCAGTTCACATACAAGTCTGTATATTTGTAGCTAGGATCCACATATGAGAGAGAACATGTGACATTTCGCTTTCTGAGCCTGGGTTACCTCACTTAGTATAATCCTTTCCAGATCCATCCATTTCCCTGCAAATTTCATAATTTCATTTTTCTTTACCACTGAGTAGAACTCCATTGTGTAAATGTACCACATCTTTATTATCCATTCATTTGTGGTGGGACATCTAGGCTGCTTCCATTTCCTAGCTATTGTGAACAGAGCAGCAATAAACATGGTTTTGCAAGTATCTCTAAGGTAGTGAGAAGAGTCTTCTGGATATATGCCTAGGAGTGCTATAGCTGGATCATATGGTAAATCTATTTCTAGCTGTCTCAAAAACCTCCACACTGATTTCCACAATGGTTGGACCAGATTACATTCCCACCAACAGTATAGAAGTGTTCCTCTTTTTCCGCATCCATGCCAACACTTATTATCATTTGTTTTCTTGATGGTAGCCATTCTGACAGGAGTGAAATGGAATCTCAAACTGGTTTTAATTTGCATTTCCCTGATGGCTAAGGATGTGGAACACTTTTTTAGATGTTTATATGCCATCTGTATTTCATCATCTGTGAATTCTCTATTTAGTTCCATAGCCCATTTTTTTAACTGGGTTGTTTGAATTGTTATTATTCTGTTTTTTGAGTTCTTTGTATATTCTGGATATTAATCCTCTGTCGGATGTATAGCTGGCAAAGATGTTCTCCCATTCTGTAGGTTGTCTTTTTGCTCTATTCACAGTGTCCTTTGCTGTACAAAAGCTTTGTAATTTCATAAGGTCCCATTGATTGATTAGTGGTTTTATTCCCTGAGCAATTGGGGTTATATTCAGAAAGTCCTTACCTATGCCAATATGTTGAAGGGTTTCCCCTACCTTTTCCTCTAGCAGGTTCAGAGTTTCACGTCTGATATCAAGGTCCCTGATCCATTTGGACTTGACTCTTGTGCATGGAGAGAGACAAGGATCTATGTTTATCCTTTTACATACAGATGTCCAGTTTTCCCAACACCACTTGTTAAAGAGGCTATCTTTTCTCCAATTAATATTTTTGGCATTTTTGTCAAAAATCAGGTGGTTGTAGCTGCTTGGATTAATATTTGGGTCTTCTATTCTGTTCCATTTATCTACCTGTCTGTCCTTGTGCCAGTACCATGCTGTTTTTGTTACTATGGCTTTGTAATATAACTTAAACTCAGGTATGGTTATACCACCTGCCTGATTTTTGTTTCGCAAAATTGTTTTGGCTATTCGAATTTTTTTGTTTGCAGATGAATTTTAGGATTGTTTTTTCTATTTCTGTGAAGAAAGCTATTGGGATTTTAATAGGGATTGCATTAAATGTATAGATTGCTTTTGGTAAGATTGACATTTTCACAATATTGATTCTTCCAATCCAGGAGCATGGGATGTCTTTCCATTTCCTTGTGTCTTCTGTAATTTGTTGCTCGAGTTTTTTAAAGTTCTCATTGTAGAGATCCTTCACTTCCTTGGTCAAGTTTATTCCAAGGTATTTTATTTTTTTGACGCAATTGTGAATGGGGGAGATTCTCTGATTCATCCTCTGCACGTTTGTTGTTAGTATATAGAAAAGCTGCTGATTTCTGTGTGTTTATTTTGTATTCTGCTACATTGCTAAAAGTGTTTATCAGCTCTAACAGTTTGCAGGTAGAGACTTTAGGGTCTGTTAGGTATAGAATCATATCGTCTGCAAATAATGATAATTTGATCTCTTCCCTTCCAATTTGTATCCCCTTTATGAGTGTCTCTTGCCTTATTGCTGTGGCTAAGACTTCCAGTACTATATTAAATAGTAGTGGGGAAAGTGGACACCCTTGTCTTGTTCCTGAATTTAGAGGAAAAGCTTCAAGTTTTTCCCCATTTAGTATTATGTTGGCTGTAGGTTTGTCATAAATAGCTTTTATTATGTTGAGATATGCTCCTTCTATTCCCAGTTTCTGTAATACTTTCACCATGAAGGGGTGTTGGATTTTGTCAAATGCCTTTTCTGCATCTATTGAGATGACCATGTGATTTTTGTCCTTCAGACCATTTATATGGTGTATTACATTTATGGATTTGCATATGTTGAACCATCCCTGCATCTCTGGGATAAAGCCTACTTGGTCAGGGTGAATAATCTTTCTGATAAATTCTTGTATTCTGTTTGCCAGTATTTTGTTGAGAATTTTGCATCCATGTTCATGAGGAGATTGGTCTATAATTTTCTTTTTTGATCTGTCTTTGTCCAGTTTGGGTATCAGGGTGATGCTGGCTTCATAGAAGGATTTTGTAGAGTTCCTTCCTTTTCTATTTTATGGAAAAGTTTGAGAAGCATTGGTGTTAGATCTTCCAGGAATATCTGGTAAAATTCAGCAGTGAATCCATCTGGGCCTGGGCTTTTTTTAGTTGGGAGACTTTTTATAACTGCTTGAATCTCTGTGGTTGTTATAGTTCTATTTAAATGGTTTATCTCATCTTGATTTAATTTTGGTAGGTCATATGAATCAAGGAATTCATCCATTTCTTTCAGGTTTTCAAACTTAGAGGCATATATATTCTTAAAGTATGTCCGTATGATTTTCTGAATTTCTTTGGTATCTGTTGTGATGTTGCCTTTTTCATCTCTAATTTTATCAATTTTTGTCTCTTCTCTCTTTCTTTTGGTCAGATTTGCTAAGGGTTTGTCAATCTTGTTCACCCTTTCAAAGAACCAACTCTTTGTTTCATTGATTTTTTTGATTTTTTTTATGGTTTCCATTTCATTAATTTCTGCCCTAACCTTTATTATTTCTTCCCGTCTACTAATTTTTGGTTTGCCTTGTTCTTCTTTTTCCAAGGCCTTAAGGTGAAGCAATAAATTGTTTAGTTGCAAACTCTCCAATTTCTTAATATAGGCACTTAGAGCTATAAATTTCCCTCGTAGGACTGCCTTCATTGTGTCCCAAAGGTTTTGGTATGTTGTATTCTCATCATTATTTGATTCTATGAATTTCTTGATTTCCTTTTTAATTTCTTCAATGACCCATACATCATTCAAAAGTGCTGTTTAGTCTTCATGACTTTCTGTATGCTCTGTAGTTTTTCTTGTTGCTGATTTGCAGTTTAATCCCATTGTGGTCAGAAAGTGTACAAGGGATTATTTCAATTTTCCTGTATTTGTTAAGATTTGATTTGTGTCCTAGTACATGGTCTATTTTAGAAAATGTCCCATGTGCTGCTGAGAAAAATGTATATTCTGCAGCATTTGGATGGAATGTTCTGTATATATCTGTTAGGTCCATTTGTTCCATGATATCATTTAATGCAGATGTCTCTCTGTTTATTTTTTGCTGGGTAGACCTGTCAAGTGATGAGAGTGGGGTATTGAAGTCACCCACTACTATTGTGTTAGGAGATATCTCTGACCTTAATTCTAATAGCATTTGTTTGATGAAATTGGGAGCCCCCATGTTAGGGGCATATATGTTTAGGATTGTAATGTCCTCCTGTTGGAGTGTTCCTTTAATCAGTATAAAGTGACCTTCTTTATCTTTCCTCACAAATGTTGGATTGAAGTCTATCTTGTCAGAAATTAGGATAGCAACCCCTGCTTGTTTTCTAGGCCCATTTGCTTGAAATACCTTTTTCCAACCTTTCACCCTAAGAAGGTTTCTATTTTTTATTGAGAGATGAGTTTCCTGGAGGCAACAGATGGTAGGATCCTGCTTTTTTAACCAGTCTGCAAGTCTGTGTCTTTTGATAGGGGCATTGAGGCCATTGATATTAAGAGTTATTATTGACATATATGTGTTTATTCTCACCATTCTTCTTATTTTTAGTTTTTCCTGTTTTCCTTTGCTCACTTGTTTTAACTGTTATTTGAGTATGGTTTATTTTTTCCTATTTCCTGTTGTGTGTGCTTTGCTTTCTCCTCAGCATGAATGATTCCTGCAAGTATTTTCTGTAGAGCTGGTTTAGTTGCCAAAAATTCCTTTAGCCTGTCTTTGTTGTGGAATGTCCTTATTTCTCCATCTATTTGGATAGATAATTTTGCAGGATAAAGTAATCTTGGTTGACAGTTTTTATCTTTCAGAACTTGGAATACATCACTCCAGGCCCTTCTGGCTTTTAAAGTTTGTGTTGAGTAATCTGCTGTGATTCTGATGGGCTTCCCTTTGTAGGTCACTTGCTTTTTCTCTCTCGCTGCTTTCAACATATTTTCTTTAGTTTGTATGTTTGGTAGTTTAATTATAATATGGTGGGGGAGGTTCTTTCCAGGTTTTGTCTGTTTGGTGTTCTAAAGGCTTCCTGTATCTGCATTGGCATCTCTTTCCCAATTTGGGGGAAGTTCTCCTCTATGATTTTGTTGAAAACACCTACTATGCCTTTGGAGTGAAATTCTTCTTCTTCTACTATCCCTTGAATTGTTATGTTTGATCTTTTCATAGTGTCCCGAATATCCTGAAATTCCCATTCATACCTTCCTATTATTTTGTCTTTCTCTCTGTTGGACTGTATTAGATCAGCTACTTGGTCTTCTAGTTTAGATATTCTGTTCTCTCCTTCATCCATTCTACTAGAGAGATTTTCTACAGAGATTTTTATTTCACTGACTGTGTTCTTTATTGCTAGCATTTCTGAGTGGGTTTTCTTTATTCTTTCTATTTCCGTATTTATGTCTAGTATTGACCTCCTTATTTCATTAAATTGGTTTTCTGTGTGTTCTTTGAATCCTTTGATTTCTTCTTTGAGGTCTTTGAACCCTTTCATTTCCTCTTTGAGTGCTTTGAACATAATTATAATAATTCTTTTGAAATCTTTCTCAGGGATGTCCTCTAAGTCAGCCTCACTGAAGGTCATTTCTGATATATTATTACTTTTTGGTGGGTTTATATTGTCTGGATTTTTTTGTGTTTCTTGTAATGTAGAGATCGTTGCATCTTGAATTAATTTAATTTTTGGGTTTTCTAAATATCTGCAGTAATATTAGATGTATCAATCAATCTGATATTATATATCTTCAGTGTAGGAGTTTAAGGTGTTAAGTGTGGTTCTTAAGGCTCTCAACGTAATCAGAGAAGTGACCCTTGCCTGCTATGAGAGTATCAAGTGGGGTGAATGGAACAGAATACAGTCAAAATCTAAAAATTTAACTCAACAATGTACCCCTTCAATGAAATACAGCACAGAGTATTTGTGCGAAAGCAGGTATTATGACAAACAGATCCTCTAACAAAGTCACAGTCCCTAAGGATATGTGTTAGCCCATGCCCTTAATCCTGTCAACTGGGAGGCTAAGATTTCTGATCTGTAGAGAGTTCCAAGGTCAGCTTGTGATCAAGAAAGACCCTTCCCCAATGAATGACAGAGGAGGAAACAAATCAGGAAGCAACAAATGCGCAGCCTAAAATATAGCTTATTTAGGAATGTCAGATCTGACCATCTGTCAGGATTATATACCAGGCTTATTTGGTGGGTACTAACCTGGTGTAAACCAAGTTACCTTTTGGAATGGGTTTGATCACAGCTATGCTGCACGGCTGCTTGGTTCCTTTGCTGTGTTGTGGATTCAGGAAGTCAGGCTGCATCTGTGGGTCTCTGCTTTCGCTGAGCCCGATGCTGCTGGTAAGCTCTTTCCCAAGTCTTGGTTGCTTGCTGTGCTTGCGCTCGTGGTGGGGGAGGGGAGGCTGTGAATGGTGGCTGAAGTCCGTCTGCTCCTCCACACGATCCTCTTCCTCACAAGCCTCTCTGTTGGTCTCTACCGTCCTCCTTCCACGTTTCTTGAGTTTGTGAGGAGGCGGTGTGAGTGGAAAAATCCCCTCACCTGGCTTTAAAAATTCTGCAGCTCAGCCGGCTCAGGCAGAGCCTAGCGTCGCCACCACCGCATCAGCCACGGTAGCTGTGGAGCTACTTCTGCCCACTTGTGTGGGTTCCAGACGCTCTGGATCTCTCCTACTTCTCTGCTGAGCTTGATAGTTTACTATGTACCTCACTTTTTAGTAGAAGAGTGTATTTTGCTGGGGTTTGTTTTGCTTTTATCCCCTACCCTGTTTTGGCGCAGTTCCTATGTTGCTATCTTAACCGGAAGTCCTCTTGTTGACAATTTTGATACATGTACAGAATAAATTTTGAAAAAGTCTTTCCCCATTAGCTTCTCTCACATCCCCATTCTTCTAAACCACGTCCTCTTTCCAGCTAGACCCTCTACTATATTTAAATAGATGTTTTGTTGACAAGGAACGTCAGATGAGGGGAATGAGTGTGCCATGGCCTCCTGCCACTGCAAAAAAAAAAAAAACAATACTCATGCACCAACTTGTGCATGTGGCTTTATGTGGATACTGGAGGAATCAAACCCAGGCTGTCAGTCTTTGCAAGCAAATGTGTTGAACTGCTAGAGCAATCTCTCCTGTAGTCCTGCATGCTGTTTAGATGCCCTTTTTATCCTCCTTCACCATTCTACATAGAAAGATGTTTGGTCCAATACTGAGCAGGTCCTGTTCTGATAATACTCTCTGTGGGATCATGAATGCAATGACCACATCCTGTCTAGAAAGCAGTTGTCCACATCATTCTGTACCATCCATACGAATGGTATGGGTCATGATTGTTTCTCATTCTCTGAGGATGAATAAGGGACTCAAGGGTCTGTGGAAGGTGGAACACACTATTGTATATGAATATTGTGTATGAGGAAGACAAGCCTTATTGGAGTGAAGTGTCAATTCATGGTGTGAGGGATGAAACAAGAAAGAGGGGGACAATACAAAAGACTGAGGGTTAGAGACTAGTGCCTAAAGGGGGTGATTGTCTAAGAGGATTTGACTTTCTGAGAAAGCATGTGAGGGTGTCAGTGATGGTCACATAGAGCCAGTAGGTTTCTGATGCATAAAATATCCAGAAATGGTTTGGAGGGAAAAGGTGATTTGTTGGTGATCTGAGTCAAAAGCCAGTTCTCAGAAAGGACAGAGGTTTGAGTTCTGTAAGAATGAGAATATAAATGGAGATGTTTCAGCTTATTTATTTCAGGCTTATAAATTCTAGGGAAAGCTCCATTATGGCAAAAGAAACTTGATAAATTCATTATGTATGCATAGCAAAGAATGGAAGAGAGCAGCCAGAGACCAAGACAACTTAGAACATACCCTATGTGTAGGTAAAGGATACTCTGCCAGTAGCACACTCCCCTAGGAGGGCTCTGCCTGCAGGAGTCTTAAATAGGAAGCTTAATTTTAATCATAATGAGACTCTGCCACAAAAATGTTCGCAAACATAAGGATTAGATAGAAAGTAGGACCTTTTAGAAGCAGAATGACTCCATCTTTGAACTCTGATTGCCATGTCATTGTGACCCTTTGTTTCCTAAGAGTGATCCAACCACCCCTCCCAATTATTACATGCTTGGAATAACCCAGATAATCTATTGCCATTTTAATTTTACTTGAATTGCCCAAACCACCTGTCTGATTATTACTTCCTTAAAGTGGCCCAACCCTGAGGCAAGGGGTCCACCTAGCAAAGAATTCCAATTCCCACATCTTCCCAAAATATGCCCTAGGATTTTTGACCTGCAAGATCAGAACCCTTCTCAGGATGCCTTGAATAAAGTCTGTTCATGTCTTTCCTGTGTTTTTTAAATAATTATGAGTTTTATTCGTATTTATTATGCCATCATTTTCAGGAAGCAGACTTTAATGTGGTTTCATAATTCATTTACAGGAAATTTCGAATATACATTATGTACTTTGAACTAGTTTTTAAATCAACAGGAAAACAACACTGCAGATATTACTTCTGGTTTTAGTTAGTCATGACTCAGATATTCAGTAGTCATAACATAGACTGTACATTCTCAAGGCCAGTATTGTTTCATTGTGGCAGGCAATGCTCCATCAAGGAGAAAGGGGACAGCTTCTCCCCAACAAGGTGAAGACATAATATTTACTATCATAATTACAGAACCCATTAAAAGCCTATGTTTATCAAGACAGGCTAATTGTTCAGAGATTCTAGGTTTAAAAATGCAGGTCACATAATGATAATATTTGGGAAGTTTATTGGGAGGGCTGATTAAGGAAGGGTCAAAAGTTTGCCTACTATGTATGACCTGGAATTATCTGAGTTCCCATTTATTAAGGAATAACACACTATTGTATATTAGTAGATGAAATTCATTGTCTAACCATACCGTTGAACTATATAACAATTTGATATTTAAATACTGAGTAGTATTGGGGAAAATACTACCTTTTAAAATCTTTATTTGTAACTGCCCGAAATATGTCCACTGTACCATGATGAAAATCCTCTCCCACCACCCTCTGTTTTCTTCCTCCAAAATCCAATTTACATTGATTCCCTTCTTTCCAATTAGTCTCCCTTCTATTTTAATTGCATTTATTTCCCTCTTATTGGGCATATTTTGTGTCTATTGCATCAGCTATGGTGAGGTGGTTAATGTCAAGGGCAATTTTTGTCTGGAATTTTGTCACAATTTTTTATTTTTTGAACTTTATACGTTTGGTCTCACTCTAGTCCAAGCTGACCTGGAATTCACTATACAGTCTCTGCATGCCCTAAAACTTATGGTGATCCTCCTACAATGGCCTCCCTAATGTTTGGATTACAGGCCTGTACCACCATGCCCAGCTCTCCCAATTCTTCATCCACCACTTCTACAATGGTTCCTGAACCTTGGAGTATGTGATAGCAATATCTCAGTTAGTACTGGACATTCTGTTAATACTCAGCAATTAGGTGTGGTTGAATCAACCTAATCGTAACTGCCTTATGAAAAACGAGGCTTCTCTAGCCAAAAGTGAGAAGACCAGTAATATATGGGCATGAATATATTTAGAAGGCAGTTTGGTGGGAATAATATATCAAATTAACAATACAAGAGAAGTAGTTTTCCCCTAATATGACTTGCTGTGGTGGTTTGATTCAACTGTCTACAATAAACTTATGTGTTCTGGATGCTTATGTCCCGAGCTAGTGGCAATTTGACAATTGCAGCCTCCTGGAGGCGCTGTCTTGGCAATGCCTGAAAACTACTATGGCATCAGTTGGCTTTATAGCTAGCAGTTGGTGGAAGCCAATCCACCCTAGCACAGGATTTTTCTAGCAACAATGTTTGCTTCTGGGTACAACAATATATATGCCCATAAGGTACTTCTGTTCAAACTCTATTTTAACATATATATTAGTAGCTAGCAAATTGATTGTAAATATCATTCATCTGTTAGTAAACTATTAAGAGTTCAAGGGAAGTGAAAAAGTACCCTACTTTTTCGCACTATTTGTAACATACATTTGAGCCAAGGTGTTTTAGATTGTGTGTGTTCATTGAATTGGAGTTGCATGGCATAGTGGCATGCACAGTGCAATGTGCTTGTATGGGTTACCAACATCAGCTGCAGTGAAGTTGACTGGCAACATTGTAGATTGGTGTCAAGATACCTTGAATTCATTGTTTATAATATATTTTATTCTGAATTAATATTTGGTTATTATTTGAACAGAATCATTTCAGGTTTGCCATATTTATTATGACCCTTACATTGATGATAAGACTCCATATGGAGTCAAAATTCACAACTCTATTAAGTGCTTCTATTCCATTATTAGTGTTAGGAATTGAACCCATGGGCTTGTATCTTCTGGGAAGGCAGTGTACCACAATGTTATGACACAAGCCCTAATATATGACTTTCCATTCTATTGTTGTTTTTTCATTAAAATAAACTAATCTTATTTGTTTCAATCACTACAGCATGATGGAGGTACATTTATCTTGAGGTTTTTGTTCCATGATACACCATATAAACTTTGTGCTTATTGAATAAGTCCCTGCCAAGACACATATAGAAGAGCAAAGTCTAATTTGCTAGTTCCTCTTTTGTAATCTTGAGTTGAAGAGAAATATCTAATTATAGGAGTTGGTGTCATTTGAAGACATAGCTGTGGACTTCACCTGGGAAGAGTGGCAGCACCTGGATGTTGTTCAGCAAAACCTTTACAGAGAAGTGATGCTGGAGAACTACAGAAACCTAATGTTCTTGGGTGAGTTAAACTCCCATTAATTTCTGGCAATTCCTTTCTTTTTGATTGATAAGTATAGTCATTATTACTAACTCTTAGTATTGTTTTGATATTGTACTCTTAAACTGACATACTTAATGGAGCATATTATATTGATCAAAGTGGCATTACAGTACACACATAGATAGTAACGAGAGTCTGTCAGATCAGGCATTAGTTGTATGGAGAGCACTCAAAAATTCTTGTAGCTATTATGAAATACTATGTAAGTGTTGCCAGATGCATACTAACTTATTACTGTGATATACAACATATGAAGTTATTTCTTCCAAATGCACTTATTTAATGGTAACCATACTTATTCTATTCCTTTTCTTCTACTCATTTTCCATATTATAATTACTTGTTTTTTCTGCCCCTATTATGTAAACTGGGACTTGAAAGTATAATGAGAACATGCAGAATTTTTGTTTCTGTATTTGTCATACTTCATTTATATCCCATGAATTTTCTGGGGGAAGTAAAATATCATCTATATACTCCAATTATACAGGGATTTGATAGCCCAAAGGAAAAATCATAAATTCCTCTTTCTGAATGTGTTTATTGGGTTACGTAGAAAGCAAATGCTTCTATGATACACATTTGTACTGCCAAGAAATCAAACCCTAATCTGTTTTTATAATTTATCTACACATTACCAATTGGAATATCAAGTGAGAAATTTATGGCATTTATTTCAGGTTGTTGAGTGTTGATACTCTATTTCCATTATCATAGAATTATGTAAGTCTTCCAGCTTTCTTGATTTTTTTGATACAATTGTGTTGAAAATCTCTTGGAAGTCAGTAAAGCTGATTTGATTTAAGATGATGTCAGTCATTTCAAAACCAGAGGAAATACCTATATTACTTCACATAATCTCTACAGTTATTTTCATACCGCCATTTTTAATGTTTTTATTTGGCCACTGGATTTCACTTTACCCTAGATTATCCTGGAGTGCACTCTGTAGCCGAGGTTGTCCTCAAAATCTTAGTGATTCTCCTGCCTTAGGTACTCAATTGTTTGCAGTAAAGTAGTATGTCACTACACCTGGCTCCATTTCTCCTTAGAGTCTTTTTTTCCTCTCTATATCCATTTGACCTACAGATAAGGACATTTTTGTAGTCTCCATTGTGATTTGCAAGGATTTTGTTTATTGCATTTACCATGCATTTCAGCTAAGCCTTTATCTTTTTTTTTGTGCTTTGAAATAATCTTAGAGGTTCATACATCCTGGAAAAGTGCTCTATCACTAAGCTGTTTTTCATCACTAATATTTCAAAATGTATTGTCAATGAGTGGTGGATAAGTACCCTATTGGTTTTTAGAGAAAGTAATTTCATTATTGCCCAGTCATTAGTATTGAGGCCCTCTGTTATACATATTACTTGTTACATTATAATCATTTGTTGATTTTATTTGTGTGTGTGGGTGTTTGTGTGGGGGCATTCATGTGCCTTACTCAGTTGCCCTCTTCAGATTATTTGTATTCTATTTGTTTTATTCTGGAACATGGTTATTATATACATTCACTTATTAAGGGTAATTCTTATAAATCCAGAGGCCATTCCTTCCTTATATTCCTTGTGATTTCTTAATGTGATTTAGGTATTTTTAAATAGTAATGCAATTTTTGGCCCGGCTTTATTAATTTAGTTGTGACTCTCTTTTTGCTTTACTTTTTAAATATTTTTTATTTATTTATTTGAGTAGGAGAGAGAGAGGAAGAGCCATATAGAGAAAATGAGTGTGCCAGGGCCATCAGCCACTGAAACAAACTCCAGATTCATGCAATACCTTGGGCATCTGGCTTATGTTGGTACTGGGGAACTGAATCTAGTTCTTTTGGCTTTGCAAGCAAGTGCCTTAACTGCTAAGGCATCCCTCCAACTCCTGTTTTACTTTTTGAAAATTTATTTCTTTAGTTGAAATCTTTTCCCACATTTATCCCTTGTTCTTTTCATTACCACTGTCTCTTTATTCCACTTATCACTAATGTCATTTGTTGTCTTTTTAGTTCCATTATGATCCCCTTCCATGATGCTCTATTCATTTAATGTTCTTTTTAAACCAGTGTTTAATATTTTTGTCCCAGAACTAAATATATGTTCCAGAGGTAGAAGAACCTCCATGAATATGAGGACAGCTTGGGGCTACCGTATCTTTTCTTGGTCAGCCTGGGCTAGAGTGAGTCCATATCTTGTAAAAACAAAACAAAACAAAAGAAAACAAAATACAAAAAGTTGTATTATTTCATGATGTTCAATGTCACTTGAGTGAAATATTTTCAATGTTACTTCAGGGAAATATACCACTTAATGAACACCAGGAATATAAATTTCATCAAAGCTAACATTGCTGTTAACTTAGTAGAGATCAGTTGTCAAAAAGCAGCTGTTATAGGAGTCCACCTAATATAATATACTAACATAATTTGTACATTATTTCCCAATTACAGGGAACTGTATGACCAAACCCCATTTGATCTTCAAGTTAGAGCATGGATTTTCACCATGGAGTGTAGTAGAAGGCTCAACTCAGGGGCTTCCAGGCAAGTTATATATACTGTGTAACATGATGAGAACTCATCAAGAATTGTCATGATAAATGGTATTACTGTGAATCAGACATCTTTTGTGACATGAAGAAAACTCTACTGTGTTTCTGATATTGAAAAATGTTTTCTCATGCATTCCCAAATTTAATTCTGCCCTGGCCAGCGGGGCTTCAACGGGAGCAAGGACCCTAGAGAACCTGAAATGAAAGGGACAAGAGACACAAGGAACTGACAGCAAGACAAAGATCTGATCAAGCTGTGAATTTTATTACTCTTAGAGTGCCTTTTATGCAGCAGAACAGGGAAGTTTGTCAACAGTTTAAGTATTGCTACAATTCCAAATACCACAGGTCAAGGACCCCAAAGCCAGAAGATGTTTCACAGGATAAGGACCCGGCCCTAAAACCACAAGATAACGACTTCCTCAATCTCTGTGGGTCATTGTTCTTTCTCTGTGCATGGGTTAGTAGATAACTGCAAACCTTGCGACTTCCCAGAACAGACAAGATGGAGTCACTACTCAAGATGTAGGCACTTTTGGTCACCTAGTGCCCAACGGTTCCCTACATTTCCTCCCTTTCTATTAGTTTTAGAAGGTGTTTTTGTGGCGGCCAATTTTTGTAAACTTTATTAGGACTCCCAGGGTTCCGTGATGTCACAGTGGGCCTGTAACCAACTGGGGGAGCATTGACCTGACTCCTCCCGTGGGATTCTTATCCCACCTCTTTTGGCTCTTGGTACCTTTTGGGGAGGGGAGGCAGAGCCAACACAGAAAGTACAGTACCAACCTCCATGCAAGTCAGGTTTGACTCTCAGGGAATTCAGAAGCAGTCCAAAAAAGGGGGGGACCTTCCCTTGCAATATTTTCTACACCCGTGTTGGTGCCCATATTGTACTCACACATTTATGAGCCAATATGTATAGGTCTGACTCCTATGCGGTTCCTGTCAGAGGGGAGTCGCTCAGATTATTTTAAGTTTAGACAAGTGCCAATAAGGGAGGAGATATGGGATACACCTTGCAAACTAGGGCAAAGATACAGCACCTATGCCAGGGGGCGGTCGCAGTGGGCGGTCATAAGGCAGGTCAGGCTGGAGGCAGGTCCTCAGTCGCGATTCCTCAGCTTGTCAGCTCCGGACTGTGATCAGCAATCTAGCTGCTGAAACACTTGAGCTCTGGAAGCCGCTACATTTAGCCTCTGTAACATTGTTTGCTCGCCTGACTCAGGCACAGCCATTCCTGCATGTTGAAACTGTTGTAAACCAAGTTAAAGTTTTTTTTTTCTTTTTTACTTAGAAGACATCATTTAATAGCCAGACGACAGTACTGCCATTATAGAACAGACAGTCATTAAGCCCAGGCCTGACTCAGATAAGGAAATAGCTGAGGAATGTGTTAACCTTCAACTCTGTAATCTATGTTTGTTCGTTTGCCCAGCAATAAATTCCCCCCTGCTTAAGCCAGATAAGAATCTGAGAAAGAAACTGCTTGGGAGATACTTAAGGCAACAACAACAACAAAAAAAACCTTTTGCAGCCTTAGCAGGACCACCAAAAGACAAATGACTATATGCAATAACAGATATTTTCTTTTGTAAACCTTGTAAATCTATGTTAAGATTATTATGATTTTAAATACCCCAACTATGATTTTTAACCTTTTACCATACAGTAGCAGTCCCATTGTATGATAAAGGAGTAATACTTATAAATTGATAATTTACATGACAGAACAATTGCTTTTGAACCACCAGATTGACAACCTGCCTTTTAAAATACATAACAGCATAACAGCATTTTCTAGAGCATCTAACCTGACTGACAGCTTTTTATCAATATCTATCTGTGATGAAAAAGTTTGAGAAAAATTTTAATCAGTCCAATAACATAGCTTTTGGGGAGTTTTCACACCTGTAGGACCTTCTAGAGATACTCATCCATGGGAGCCTCTGGTCCTTGTAACAGACAAATTTTGTAAACCATTTATTGACCTGAGATGTAATTCCCAGTCCCCACTCCCTCCCCCCATACAAGAATTGGGACGGAGGCTTCAGCGGTGGGCTTGATGTCTCTTTTGGCTGTGGCCGCCAGCACCTGTGAAAAAGGGAGTGAAAGAGGGGGAGGGGAACTGTCCCATGTTATTAAGTCAAGGGAGAAGCGTCCGTCCATAGGGAAACAATTAACATATAGACACACAAATATGACAGAAACACATAGGGCCCAATAACACAGACACATGAATATGACAGAAACAGAGGGCCCAATAACATAGACACACGAATATGACAGAAACAGAGGGCCCAAGAAAAGCTATGCGTGCTTCAGAACCAAATTTAAAAAGGAGAAAGAGAGAGAGCGCTCAGATACTCACCAGACCGGTCTGAGAAGAATTTTTCGAGTCTCGAGTCTTGGGTTTGCTTGGGTTTCTCAGTCAGGGAATCAAAGGAAGTGTCAAGTCCCCCACACGAGTGTTTGGGGACCGCCAGGGTTGTGTGACATTTGTTATCAGGAGCACGTAGTTGGATAGGAAACAATTATCACAGGCAATGGAGGGAGATGTTAGGCATTTTTTGTATATTAGTTATATTAACCATGTGAGAGAATTAAATATTAATGAACCAATTTTAACTTTAAGATATAGTTAAAATGTTGACAAATAGGAACTTAATTAACTTTATTGGGTACTCTAAATTTAGTCTTTTTTAACCATCATCATGACCAGATTAATATCAACAAATTAAAGTTGTAAATTTACAAACTGAATACCATAGTAACCTTCTATCAGCTAGAGCCATGCTTTTATTAGTTTGATGTAAGCCCTAGGTTGATAATCACTTTATTGTATCTTAAAAGATCTGCAATCTGGTTAAGTGTTTTGTCTTTAACCTTGTTCAAGTTTACTTAATATCTACAGTTACATATTTTTATCTTACAAACTATGTAACCACTCTGTAATAATCTTTTTCATTAAATAGTTACCAACATTTAAAGTTTTTTTGTCCAGTTTAACTTTTTTAGTTAGTTTATCTTATTATTACCAGCGAAAACTTTTATTGTTGTTACCATGAGGCTTTTTTTAAAAAAAGGCCTTATGAAATATCTTTAAAGAGTAGATCAGACTTGACTTCAGACACACATTTAAATTATGAAAGTAGATTTGAACATTATTTTTAAAAAATTTTAACAAATTTAGTATTAAGCACATATTCAAATTTAAATATAATTCTTGAGACTTTTTTGTTTGTTTGCTTTTTGTTGTTGTTGTTGTTGTTAGTAGTCCCAGAAAAGCATAGAGAGACAAAGTAAGCTTAAAACAGTTGTAAATACTTATAAGAAATTCACATCTACTTATAGTAATTTGGCATTTACCCATATTTTGAGATTTTTGTTAGTAGTCCCCAAACTCTTCAAGCCAGGGAAGCTAAGAGCCTCTTTCTCTCTCTCTCTCTCTCTCTTTTTTAATCTATTAACTCCTTGTTTACCCTGTTGGGTGGTGGGCGGGTGTGGCTGGAGGCCACCTGAGCCCACGTGGGGTAGGCACGCCCCTGGAGCCTGGGCTTTGCACTCAGCTCTGAGCTTTTGTCTTTGTTGCTGCCTGTGGTTTTTGAGCAGTTTTTCCTGTCACAGTTTTTTGGTGAAAGCTAGTGTTTTTCACGATAGAGAAAGTTTAGAAATGCCAATACTAGATGGCAATGTTCCTGGGCTATAAATAGCTCAGGGGACTTCCCCAATGGATCTTAAACATAAGCCTGAGTGCAAGTTTAAAAGTCTGGCTGCCGCCCTAAAGGTTATTGGAGAGAGGACTAGATAGGAGGTTACTGCCAACACCCAGTCGGGCTTTCGGGACTTGAACAATGAGCTCGGGGCCTTCAGTCAATGCCGGAGAGTAGCCCCAGCCAAGAGACTTCAGTTGCCCTGTCGCCTTGATTCAAGTCCACGCGATGGCTCAAACCGAAACTAAAGAATGAAAGAAGAAGACAGTGTCTGAGAGAGAGAGATTTGTCTTTTTCTTTGAGAAGGAAAAAGTCTGTTTTTCTTTACATTACACCTCGCCTAATTCCTCAGTGGGGAGGCGGCCACTGGGCCTGTAGTTTTGCCTTTCTCTGATGGAGAAAGGGAAAGTTTGTTTTTTCTTTACATTATATCTCACCTAACCGTCAGTGGAGAGATTACTTTCTCACTGGGGAGCGGCCACTGCCGGGCCTGTTCATTTGCCTTTCTCTTAACCCTAGTTCCTCGTACCTTGAGAGCTTGTTTTAGCCCAGTCACAAAAGAGTCTTCTTTTGTAAATGTTTGACCCATGGTAAAAAAATCTTACCTCACCGTCCGAGTGTACACGCGGATCTGTCTCACGGGCGGGCAACTCCGTGGCGATCACCAGCGGGCCAGTGTCTAACCCCCTCTTCGGGTCGCAGCGGCCTCGGTGCGGGATCCCCATTGGGTAGGTGGCAGATGGTGTTTCAGGCAATCCTGGGTTTGAGCTCTCATGTTGGGCGCCATTTGCCCCAGCCAGCGGGGCTTCAACGGGAGCAAGGACCCTAGAGAACCTGAAATGAAAGGGACAAGAGACACAAGGAACCGACAGCAAGACAAAGATCTGATCAAGCTGTGAATTTTATTACTCTTAGAGTGCCTTTTATGCAGCAGAACAGGGGGAAGTTTGTCAACAGTTTAAGTATTGCTACAATTCCAAATACCACAGGTCAAGGACCCCAAAGCCAGAAGATGTTTCACAGGATAAGGACCCGGCCCTAAAACCACAAGATAACGACTTCCTCAATCTCTGTGGGCCATTGTTCTTTCTCTGTGCATGGGTTAATAGATAACTGCAAACCTTGCGACTTCCCAGAACAGACAAGATGGCGTCACTACTCAAGATGTAGGCACTTTTGGTCATGTAGTGCCCAACGGTTCCCTACAAATTCCATATATAGGTGGTCTTGGAAAATATTATGTATTGGATATTGTACTAAATTATCACTTGACTATTTTCTGTATGTTACAGTACAAGTATCATTAGTCACTTTCACTGTTGTGACAAAATCCCTAGAAGAAACTCCTTAAGGAAGAAAAATTTTTATTCAAGTATACAATTCTGTAATGGAGGTTTTACAATTACATGTGAAAGTTAGAAATAACTGAGAAAAGAGAGCATGTGATTCCATGATAAAGGATTAGAACACTTCTGTGCAATGTGCATGAGAAGAATGTTGGTGCCAAAGGTATATTAGATTTGTGAAATATTGGAAGTGTGTGAGGGATTTTAAAAAAGATGATTTTGGACTTTGAAGAATAAAAATATGAATGACAGTGCAAAGGAGAGTAAGAAATAGTAATAGTCCAGTCTCATGTTCTAGATGAAAGTAAAATGCAGTGCCAAAAGTGCAACACAAGACCAGACAGTACAAAGAGTTCTTGTGTCAAAAGAGTGTTTTCTGTAGTGTTTTTAGAAATATGCGTTTCTTGCAGGTGTTAATTCTAGAGATTCAGATCAATATGGCCATCACTAAATCTGTAACAACACACTCACATTAGAGAAATGCTAGAATTAACCATTTAAAATTTTTGAAACCTGAAAATTTGGGTAATCCAGGGAGTCTGGAAACATTACATATTTATGTCTGAGAGATGGACACAAGAAGAAATACTCAGTCTTATAGGACTGGAGAATTGCTGATCAAGTTTTGCATTAGAGAGCCCTAGGAGGAAAGTTTTGGCTGTCTCACCCTTCGTGGTGAAGAGTCAACAATATTGCTTATTGACGTTCAAAGTATAGGGAATGTTAAGCCCATATTGATCATTTAGTTTGACCTTTAGACAGTCATTATAACATCACATGTTTAATTGTAACATGACTCTGAAAATTATGAGCACAGGTCAGTTTTATGGGTGTATTATTCCCCTTACCACATGTAGTTGACTCTTGCTTAGGTACTTAAATTCCTGAATTGAGCTAAGTATCCTTGTTTCTGGTTTTTTACTGACTGATACACAATGGAGAAGCCTTGTATTTTTGAATGTATGTGGAATAAATGTAGGACTTTGCCTGTTATATCGATCTCAAGGGTTTCTAGTGGCTTTTTATATGTAAATGCAAATTTATTTGATTGCAGACCTGCCATTGACCTTGTTTATGGGTCCATCCATCCATGTATATTCACCACAATCAACAGTGAGCCCAGAATGGCTATATCAGTCTACAGATGAAACACCATCATTTCTGCCAATAACCACTTGTAGAAAGAATATAGGTGTTCTCCAGTTTTTTTCTCTTTATATATATCAACTGTTTTTCTGCATTAATAATTTTGTTTTCACTTTACTAATACTGTGATGCTTTTCGAATTCATATTTTACACTTTTTATCCCTACTTTAATTACTATAATTTTGATTTCATATTCTAATGTGGTTTGTTTTATTCCTTTCTCATGCAGCCTTTTTTCTTTGACATTTTCCTTCTTTTCTCCATCATTCAGAATAATAATGATTGAAAACAGTGTTGATCTACTATTATCATTAGATATTATTATTTAAAAATATAAAATAATCAAATTCACAGGCATGAAACCCAGCATTA
>JAEOAD010000868.1:0-16092 GCA_036365145.1 Orientallactaga sibirica
GGGGAGATATCAAGGCTTACAGGATCAAGTCCTCAGGAAAGCTCTGATACTCTGCACAGCAGGAGGGAGGTGCTGCAAACACATGGCTTTCATTACAATAAGACAGCAACATGGAGTTGGTCGTGGTGGATCCCCAACATTCATTCTTCCTGCTATGGCAAGCTAGTTCCCATAAGACTCCTTTAAGAATAACTGAAGGGGGTATGACTTCTTAAAATGCAACTACCTGCAGCACTTGGGAGGCAGAGGTAGGAGGATCGCTGAGAGTTCAAGGCCACCCTGAGACTACATAGTTAGTTCCAGGTCAGCCTGGGCTAGAGTGAGACCCTACCTCGGAAAACCAAAAAAAAAAAAAAAAAAATGCAACTACCCAGACAGAAACTGGCCTTGATATCCATGACCTTGCAGTTCCTAGCAATACCTTCGCAAGAGGCCGGGTGTAGTGGCGTACGCCTTTAATCCCAGCACTTGGGAGGCAGAGGTAGGAGGATAGCCATGAGTTTGAGGCCACCCTGAGATGACTTAGTGAATTCCAGGTCAGCCTGGACTAGAGTGAAAAAAAAATACCTTTGCAAGACCCTCAAAGTAGAAGAAAAAGATGATGACATCAAATTAAAAGAGAAACTAATGAGCCGGGCATGGTGACGCACACCTTTAATCCCAGCACTCGGGAGGCAGAGGTAGGAGGATAGCCAAGAGTTTGAGGCCAGCCTGAGACTACATAGTTAATTCCAGGTCAGCCTGGACCAGAGTGAGACCCTACCTTGAAAAACCAAAAAAAAAAAAAAAAAAAAAAAAAAAGAGAGAGAGAGAGAGAGAGACTAATGGAGAGGAGGGATATGATGGAGATTGGTGTTCTAAAGTGGAATGGGGGAGGGGAGGGAAATGTCATGTTTTTTTTTGGTATATAAGTATAGAAGGTTTCAATTAAAAATTAATAATTAAAAAAACTCAAAAAAAAAAAAAAAAACTAAAGGGGGCTGGAGAGACAGCTTGGTGGTGAAGGCGTCTGATCTAGAGTTCATTCACAGCTGCTGAGAGGCTGCTGTGGGGTAGGGTCTCACTCTAGCTCAGGCTGTCCTGGAATTAACTTTGTCATCTCAGGGTGGCCTCAAACTCATGGCGATCCTCAACCTCTGCCTCCAGAGTGCTGGGATTAAAGTCATGTGCCACCATGCCTGGCTGGCACACCCATCTCTCTCTCTCTCTCAAAAAAAAAAAAAAAAAGACTAACTAAGGGCCAGGATGTAGTGGTGCACACCTTTAATCCCAGCAATGGGGACAGAGGTAGAGGATGGCTGTGAGTCTGAGACCATCCTGGGACTACAGAGTGAGTGCCAGATCAGTCTGGGCTAGTATAAGACCCTGACTTGAAACCAAACAAACAACCAACAACAAAACAAGGGATGGGCAGACACATGAAGGGAGAACAATATTCAAACATGCCCTTGCCAGTTGGAAAACTAAACAAATTCATGTTTATGTAAAAAAAAAAAAAAAACTTTTAGGACTACTGAGGCACTTTAGGATGACTGAACCCCCAAAAGTAAAAAGCAGGAATGTCATCAAGCCTGTGTTAGCAGTCCCTATGTTACAACAGACCAGAGAAGTCTTCTCCTTATCTCTTTCCTAAAGGAGCTCTCCAGATCACAAACAACCTGAGTCCTTCCCTGTACCCCTTTCCTAGAATTGCAAGTCCAGGAAGGCTTACATTTGGTAGTGGCATTGTGGATACTCAGCCCCAAAATTGGCATCATGGTAGGTTAGCTCAGCCCCATTCCAAATCCATCAGTGACATGGAACTCAGTATGTAGTCTCAGGGTGGCCTCGAAGTCACAGTGATCCTCCTACCTCTGCTTCCCAAGTGCTGGGATTAAAGGTGTGCACTGGCATGCCTCGCTTCGGTTGTCTTTTTCTGTTGTTGTTGTTGTTTTCTTTTTTAATGTATTTATTTAAAGGGAGAGAGAGAGAATAGGTGCACCAGGGCCTCCAGCCACTGAAAACCAACTCCAGATACATGTGCCCCCTTGTACATCTGGCTAATTTGGGTTCTGGTGAATTGAACCTGGGTCCTTTGGCTTTGCAGGCAAATGCCTTAACCTCTAAGCCATCCCTCCAGCCCTCTGCTCGATTACTTTGACAGGCCTACTAGGAGAAGTCATGCTCTACTGGCATCAGGTTATATCTGGACAAAAACTCCCTCCCTACCATATTGTTTTTTTTTTCTAGTATGGTCTCCCTCCAGCCCAGGGTGACCTGAAATTCCCTATACACTATATAGTCTCAGTCTGACCTTGAACAGTGATCCTCCCACCTCTGCCTCCTGAGGGCTAGGATTAAAGGCATGTGCCACCACGCCCAGCCCTACCTCATTCTTGACCTTCTTTGTGATCTCTGTATACAGAACTTACTTTTTTAAAAAACAGTTATTGGGGCTGGAGAAATGGCTTAGCGGTTATGGCTGGTATCTGTGAAGCCAAGGACCCTGGTCCAATTCTCCAGGCCCCACATAAGCTAGATGCACATGGTGGTGAATGCATCTGGAGTACATTTGTGGTGGCTGGAGGCCCTGGTGCGCCCATTCTTTCTCTCTCCCATAAATAAATACATAAATAAATCATTAAATATAATATTGGGCTGGAACCCTATGGTTCTATTATAAATTCTTTTTTTTTTAAAGTTTTCCAAGGTGGGGTCTGACTCTAGCTTAGGCTGACCTGGAATTTACTGTGGAGTTTCATGGTGACCTGGAACTCAGAGATCCTCCTACATCTGCTGCCTGAGTGCTGGGATTAAAGGCATGAGCCACAATGCCTGGCCCATAAAATCTTTATATAAGGAAATGAGTTGCTCACCTCATTCAAACAAGTAACTCCAAAAGCCACCAGTCACTGAAGCAACTGCTGCTGAAGAATTTGGGGGCGTTCTTCTGAGGCCCACACCTGATGCTCCTCAATCATCTTTCCATTCTCCTAAGGCAGACCCGGCTGCACCTGAGTGGAAGGCCTTCAGAGAGCAAAGCTGGGGACACGGAGATGTCTTCCCACTGCTGGTGACATGGTCAATATAAGTCACATTTTGGCCTTAGCCATCTGATATGTTGCTAAGAATATGCAATTTAGTTTATGGTCCTGGAATAGATCGGGTAAGGGGTCAATTAGGCATTCTCCCTCACCTGGGCATGGTGACAATATCAGAACCCAAGCAGACCTTTGAGAAAACTGTTAAATAGCCCAAGGATTCCTCCATCTTTCCTAATATCCGTTAGTGTGAAAATATTTCCTCCACTCAGCACCATTTGACGTTTTAAAATCTTTTTTTTTTTTTTTTTTTTTTTCGAGGTAGGGTTTCACTCTATCTCAGGCTGATCTGGAATTCATTCTGTATTCTCAGGGTGTCCTTGAACTCAAGATGATCCTCCCACCTCTGCCTCCCACATGCTGGGATTAAAAGCATGTTCCACCAGGCCAGGACTTAAAATCATTTTTTAAAAGCCCCCAGTCAGGCTGGGCGTGGTGGCGCACGCCTTTAATCCCAGCACTCAGGAGGCAGAGGTAGGAGGATTACTGTGAGTTCGAGGCCACCCTGAGACTACATAGTTAATTCCAGGTCAGCCTGGGCCAGAGTGAGACCCTGCCTTGCAAAACAAAACAAAACAAAACAACAACAAAAAAAAAGCCCCCAGTCAGCTGAACAAGGGGAAAAATGCATCTGGAGTTTGTCTACATTGGCTGGATGCTCTGGGGCACCCAATATCTCCCCTCTCCCCCCCCCGTGCAGGTTTCTCTCTCTCAAATAAATAAATAAATATTTTTTTAAAAAGCCCCCAGGGTTGGGCTGGAGCAATGGCTTAGTGGTTAAATTGCTTGCCTGCAAAGGCAAAGGAGCCCAGTTTGATTCTCCAGGACCAATACGCATGCGTCTAGAGTTTGTTAGCAGTAGCTGGAAGCCCTTCTGTGCCCATTTTCTCTCTCATTCTGCCTCTTTCCCTCCCACAAATAAATAAAAATAAAAGCCCCCAGGTCTTTTCCTTAAACCCAGTGGCACTCACATGAAAGGAACTCCTTCAACTTTCTCTTCTCTCTTCTCTTTCTGCAATTTTTTTCAAGGACCTCCATGGTGGGCTCTCCAGCCACGTGTGTGCCTTTCCTTGGTTGTGTAGTTTTCTCAATAAATATAATAATTTAATAATAAAAACTTAAGATGGGCATGGTGACACATGCCTTTAATCCCAGCACTTGGTAGGCAGAGGTAGGAAGATAGCCATGAGTTCAAGGACAGCCTGGAACTACAGAGTGAGTTCCAGGTCAGCCTGGGCTAGAGTGAGATACTATCTCAAAGATAGAGAGGGCGTGAGAGAGAAAACAAATAATAGCCTTGAAACTCCAGGACCACCTCAATCCTTCTGTGACAAAAAAAAAAAAACATGGGTTGAGCTGGGTGTAGTAGTACACACCTTTAATGCCAGCACTTGGAGGCAGAGATAGAAGGATCATTCAGTTGAAGGTCACCCTGAGACTACACAGTGAACAATAGGTCAGCCTGAACTAGAGTGAGAACCTACCTCCAAAAACCAAAAACAAAACAAACTAAAAATAATCCATGGCTACCCAAGTACTGCATGTGGTGATATCCACATACCTGTGATCCCGGTGAGAGGGAGTCAGGTAGCTTTGTTAGGGTTAGTTTAGGGTGACTGGGCCCCGAAAGTAAAAAAGCATAAATGTCCTTAAATCTGCCCTTTCAATCTCCACTTTTCTAGAGATCAGAGGATAATCTCCTTATCTCTTGATTGAAAGAGTTCTCTAGCCCTATTTTTCTACAAACAACCTGTCCAGCTCTTGGGACACAGAAGTTCCCCTTTCCAGGGAATTTAAACCAGATATTTGCGTTGTGGTTGGTTAATCATGGCTGGCCTCTTCCGGAGCCAGTCTCTAGCCCAGACCAATCAGCCTTCACTCTGGCCTATCTATGTTTCTTTTTTCCTGGCTGTTCATCTCTCCTGAGCTTCCAGGATTGGGTAAGGTTCCCCTACTCCCACATGGCAGTTCTCTGTACTGTCTTCTCTGTCCTCTTTAAATCCCCTTTTTAGTTATTTATAAAGAGACAGAGAGAGAGAGAGAAAGGCAGATGGTTAGAGAATGGGTGCACCAGGGCCTCCAGCCACTGCAAATGAATTCCCCATGCATGCACCACTTCATGCATCTCAATTACTAGGTCCTGGGGAATTGAGTCTCAAACCCGGATCCTTTGGCTTCACAGGCAAATGCTTAACAGCTAAGCCATCTCTCCAGCACTCTATATCCCTATTTCATGCTCAGCACACCTAAAGCCCGATGCACAAAGTGGTATGTGCATCTGTAGTTTGTTTGCAGCATCTCTCGCCTCACATATAAATACATTTTAAAAATTTTTTGAAAATGGACCTAGTGCTGGAGACATGGCTTAGTGGTTAAGGCATCTGCCTGCTAAGCCTAAGATCACCTGTTTGATTCTCCATATCCCACATTTAGTCAGACTTAAAGCGACACAAGGGTGCAATGTCACAGTTGTCCACGAGGGGGTGCACGCATCCAGAGTTCATTCATAGCTGCTGAGAGCTGCTGGTGAGCCCATTCCTTTTTTTTCTTTTACTGTTTTCAAGGTAGCTTCTCACTCTAGCTCAGGGTGACCTGGAATTCACTCTTTATTCATTCATTTATTTATTTATTTATTTATTTATTTATTTATTTATTTATTTATTTATTTGCAAGCAGAGAGAGAGAATGGGCATGCCAGGGCCTCTAGCCACTGCAAACGAACTCCAGATGCATGTGCCCCTCACGCATCTGGCTTATGTGGGTCCTGGAGAATCGAACCAGGATCCTTTGGCTTTGCAGGCAAACGCCTTAACCACTAAGCCATTTCTCCAGCCCTAACTTTTTTTTTTTTTTTTTTTTTTGGCTTTTCGAGGTAGGGTTTCACTCTAGCCCAGGCTCACCTGGAATTAACTATTTAGTCTCAGGGTGGCCTCGAACTCATGGCAATCCTCATACCTTGGCCTCACAAGTGCTGGGATTAAAGGTGTGCACCACCACACCCAGCTGGAATTCACTCTTTATTCTCAGGGTGGCCTTGAACTCATGGTGATCCTCCTAGTGCTGGGATTAAAGGCGTGTGCCATCACACCCAGCTGTATTTTTTCTATCCTGGAATAGATCAGGAAACATGTCAATTATGTATTCACCCTCAACTGGGAATGGTGACAATATCAGAACCCAAGCAGACCTTTGAGAAAACTGTTAAGCAGCCCAGTTTCCTGCCTCCTAATATCTGTGAGTGTTAAAAAATTTACTCCACTCAGCACCATTTGACGTTTTAAAATCTTTTTTTTTCTAGGTAGGGTTTCACTCTAGCTCAGGCTGACCTGGAATTCACTCTATATGCTCAGGGTATCCTTAAACTCAAGGCGATCCTCCCACTTCTGCCTCCCACGTGCTGGGATTAAAAGCATCTACCACCAGGCCAGGACATAAAATCATTTTTAAGGAGCCCACAGTCACCTGCACAAGGGGGCATATGCATCTGGAGTTCATCTACAGTGGCTGGAGGCTATGGGGTGCCCAATCTCCCCTCTTACCCCCCCGTGCAGGTTTCTCTCTCTCTCTCAAATAAATAAATAAAAATATAGTTTCTTAAAAAGCCCCCAAGGTTGGGCTGGTGAGATGGCTTAGTGGTTAAATTGCTTGCCGGCAAAGGAGCCCAGTTCTATTCTCCAGGACCAATACGCATGCCTCTAGAGTCTGTTAGCAGTGGCTGGAAGCCCTGGTGCGGCCATTTTCTCTCTCATTCTGCCTCTTTCCCTCCCTCAAATACATAAAAATGAAAATAAAAGCCCCTAGGGCTTTTCCTTAAACCCGGTAGCACTGGGCACTCACATGACAGGAACTTCTTGAATTTTCTCTTCTCTTTCTGCAGTTTTTTTCCAGGACCTCCATGGTGGGCTCTCCACCCACGTGGATGCCTTTCCTTGGTTGCGTAGTTTCCTAAATAAAGAATTTAATAATAAAATCTTAAGCTGGGCGTGATGGCGCATGACTTTAATCCCAGCACTCAATAGGCAGACGTAGGAGGATAGCCATGACTTCAAGGACAGCCTGGAACTACAGTGTGGGTTCCAGGTCAGCCTGGGCTAGAGTGAGATCCTGTAATGCCCAGTTCATGGCACCCCCACTAACCACCAAGGAAGACCAAACACGTATGCAAATGCAAAGAGGGCTTAAGCTTGGCCTCTTGCCTTCACCAACACAGTGGATCCCTGTAAGAGGCTGGAGATTCAGAAAAATGGGCTTTTATTGAGGTTTGAGCAAGGGGGAGGGGACTATCACCTACTCAACTACATGACTGGCTGATTTGAACATTAACTGTACTTGGAGGTTCCTGATTGGTCTTAGGATTTTGGCGGGCTAGGTCTAGGGGAATTTCAAACTTAATTGGCTCAGAAAATGGCGGTTACATTCATTTGATTGGTTGACATTTACAAAACTCTGAGATGGTGGATCTTATTGGGCCATCCGGTCCAGGACCTTAAGAATGTTTAGTCATACTCACAGGGCAAGTTTATGGTTTTTCCTGGTACTGCTTGTCCTTCCTTTGGTTCTGGGAACTCGCCCCTGTGGCCTACAGAGTGACTGAGGCCTGTCATGGTGCTACTCTGGCCTGGGTCTTTCAATCCTACCTCAAAGAGAGAGAGGACTTGGGGAGAGAAAACAAATAATAGCCTTGAGGCTCCAGGATCACCTCAATCCCTGTGTGATACAAGAAAATCCTTGGTTGAGCCGGGCGTGGTGGACCACGCCTTTAATCCGAGCACTCCTGAGGCTGAGGTAGGAGGATCATGCAGTTCAAGTCCACCTGAAGACTACAGTGAACTTCAGGTCAGCCTGAACTCTTAGAGACCCTACCTCGAAAACCCAAAAAAGAGAGAGAGAGAGAGAAAAAAAAAAAAAGAAAACAAACTAAAAAAAACAATCCATGGATGTGGTGACACATACCTGTGATAACAGTGAGAGGGAGTCAGCTTTGTTAGGTCAGTATATAAACTTTTAAGTATGAACAATCAGGGGTACCTGCCAAAAGCTGTTACTGACAATTAAAACATTATCAAAGCCATGCATGGTGACACACGCCTTTAATTCCAGCACTTGAGAGGCAGAGGTAGGAGGATCACTAAGATTTTGAGGCCACCCTGAGACTACATAGTGAATTCCAGGTCAGCCTGGGCTACAGTGAGACCCTACCTCAAAAAACCAAACATTATCAAATGGCCAGGATATGATATACCAAAGATGGGGTGGCTCAAAGTTCAAAACAGGGTTTACCATGTAAGCCAGATGCACAAGGGGCACATGCATCTGGTGTTTGTTTGCAGTAGCTGGATGCCCTGCAGGCTCATTCTCAATCTCTCTCCCCCCACCCTTTCTCTGTCAAATAATGAGTAAATAAAAAGAAAAAAAGAAAATGCAGATCACACCAGGAAAGTCAGTGGCTTGAGAAGGTGTCTGGGGAGATATCAAGGTTTACAGGATCAAGTTCCTCAGGAAAGCTATGTACAGCAGGAGGGAGGGAGGTGCTGCAAACATCAACATGGAGTTGATCGGGTAGGTCCTCAACATTCATTCTTCCTGCTATGGCAAGTTAAATCCCATCAGACTCCCTTTAGAATAACTGAAGGGGAGCTGAGAGACGGCTTGGTGGTTAAGGCGTCTGCCTGCAAAGCCTAAGAACACCTGTTTGATTCTCCAGGTCCCACATTTAGCCAGTAGTGAAGTGACACAAGGGTGCAATGTCACTCTTGTCCACAAGGTGGTGCATGCATCTAGAGTTCATTCTCAGCTGCTGAGAGCTGCTAGTGAGCCCATTCCTTTTTTTTTTCTTTTTGTGTTTTTGAAGTAGGATCTCACTGTAGCTCAGGCTGACCTGGAATTAACTATGTCATCTCAGGATGGCCTCAAACTCCTACCTCTGCATCCCGAGTGCTGGGATTAAAAGCATGTTCCACCACGCCCGGCTGGCATGCCAATTCTCTCTCTCTCTCTCTCCAAAAGAAAAAAAGAATGACTAAAGGGGCCAGGATGTGGTGGTGCACACCTTTAATTGCACTAATACAGAGAGCTGTGAGTTTGAGACCATCCTGGGACTACAGAGTGAGTGCCAGGTCAGCCTGGGCTAGAATAAGACCTTAACTTGAAACCAAACAACCAACAACAAAAAAGGGATGGGCAGACACATGAAGGGAGAACAATATTCAAACATGCCCTTGCCCCTTCTAACACCAGTTGCAAAACTAAGCAAATTCATTTTATGTCCAAAAACAATTTTTTTAGGACTACTGAGGCAGTTTAGGATGACTGAACCCCAAAAGTAAAAAGCAGGAATGTCATCAAGCCTGCGCTAGCAGTCCCCATGTTACTACAGACCAGAGAAGTCTTCTTATCTCTTGCCTAAAGGAGCTCTCCAGATCATAAACAACCTGAGTCCTTCCCTGTACCCCTTTCCTAGAATTGCAAGTCCAGGAAGGCTTACATTTGGTAGTGGCATTGTGGATACTCAGCCCCAAAATTGGCATCATGGCAGATTAGCTCAGCCCCATTCCAAATCCATCAGTGACATGGAACTCAGTATGTAGTCTCAGGGTGGCCTCGAACTCACAGTGATCCTCTTACCTCTGCTTACCAAGTGCTGGGATTAAAGGTGTGCACTGGCATGACTGGCTTCGGTTGTCTTTTTCTGTTTTTGTTTTCTTTTTTAATGTATTTATTTAAAGAGAGAGAGAGAGAGAATAGGTGCACAAGGGCCTCCAGCCACTGAAAACCAACTCCAGATACATGTGCCCCCTTGTACATCTGGCTAATTTGGGTCCTGGTGAATTGAACCTGGGTCCTTTGGCTTTGCAGGCAAATGCCTTAAACTCTAAGCCATCCCTCCAGCCCTCTGCTCGATTACTTTGACAGGCCTACTAGGAGAAATCATGCTCTACTGGCATCAGGTTATATCTGGAAAAAAACTCCCTCCCTACCACATTTTTTTAATGGTAGGGTCTCCCTCCACCCAGGGTGACCTGGAATTCCCTATACACTAGGAAGTCTCAGGCTGACCTTGAACTCAGTGATCCTCCCACCTTTGTCTCCTGAGGGCTGGGATTAAAGGTGTGTGCAACCACACCCAGCCCTACCTCATTCTTGACCTTCTTTGTGATCTATGTATAGAGAACTTACTTTTTAAAAAAAAGTTATTGGGGGCTGGAGAGATGGCTTAGCAGTTAAGGCAAATGTCTAACAATGGCCTAAGTAAGGTCATGGGAAGGGTGGGGGAAGGGTTAATCAAAATTCAAGATGTGGTGAATAACAAGGAAGCCTATTCTTTTGGATAACAGCACACCCAGAAGCCACACACTGTTACTAGCAAGATTTCAGTACCAGGGGTCAGATACCTTCCAGTGAGTTGTTGGACAGTGAGGTCCCTGAGGCCCCCAAACATTACAGGCCATTGTCAATACGATTGATTTCCCATTGGAAATAGATGGTAAGACCCTGTTGCTGAAAACTCCACATACCTGGACTGCAAGGTCACTGAGGACTCAAGCTGGAGCTGAGCTGAAAACCTCCTTCCTGTAGAACAGCTGACAGAAAGGTGGGAAAAGCTCCACTGCATGCAGCCCTATGGGAAACAGAAGTCACCAGTGGTAAAAACAGTGGGCCCTGCAAGCCTCAAGTTTGGACAGCCAGGCCAAATGACTGCACAGGTGCAATAGTATCATGTCTGTTATGGAGAAACCCAACTGCACTCAAATTTGACTAGAGGACCATGCCACAGGAGGGAATGCCTGTCTGCTACTGAAAACCTAATCAAAAGCCTATGGTGGGGGAGTGTAATGCCTGCTCTTGCCTGGCTAAATGCATATATTATGCTCAACAAAATGCCCGGTAAGCACTTTATTGAATGTTCATACCCATATATTAATGTTAGTTTCACTTTGGGCTAGAGAAGCCTCGCTTTTCCGATGGTGGTGACCACAGGCATGACACAACAGGCACCATGGTGCTGACAGAGGAATATTCAGAGCTGAAATAGCACCACCACATCTTCCAAGGTTCAAGGTCCATTGAGGAAAAAGTGGCAGAAATAATGTAAGAGCCAAAGGAAGGGGAGGACTGCTTACAATGCAATGGTTCAGAGAGAAATTGGCCACAATATCCATGACCTAACAGTGTCCAGCAGTACCTTCACAAGACCTTCATAATAGGAGGAAAAGATGACATCAAAATTAAAGAAAGACTAATGGAGAGAGTGAGGGGATATGGTGGAGAATGGATTTGTGAGGGGAAAAGGAGGGGAGGGGAGGGGATTATCATGGTTTATTGCCTGTAATTATGGAAGCTGTCAATAACAAGTCTTAAAAAGGGGGTCAAGCCGGGCGTGGTGGCTCATGCCTTTAATCCCAGCACTCAGGAGGCAGAGGTAGGAGGATCGCCGTGAGTTCGAGGCCACCCTGAGAATACAGAGTGAATTCCAGGTCAGCCTGGACCAGAGTGAGACCCTACCTTGAAAAAAAAAAAAAAAAAAAAAAAAAGGGGGTCAATTGGGCTGATGGGATGGCTCAACAGATAACACTCTTGACTGCAAAGTCTAATGAACAAGGTTCCACCCCAGTATCCACATAAAGCCAGAAGAATAAAGAAGCACATGAATCTGAGTTTGTTTGCAGTACCTGGAGGTCCTGTCATGACAATTCTCTGTCTCTCTAAACCTCTGCTTGCAAATAAAATAAAAATGGTTTTTAAAGGGTCAGTTTTTCAATGTTTGTACTATCACACTCACTCAGGAAGAGTTCTAAACTGACACTAAAGCTTATCTCTAGGGACAATAGGGAAGAATGGGATGTATAGGCACAGAGGGTGAGAGTAGACCTACAACTTTATACCTCTCTTCAATGTTTAAATCACATGAGTTCTCAGAAATTTTAAAAATATGGCTGATATAGCCAGGCATGGTGGCACACACCTTTCATCCCAGAACCTAAGCTTGTCCTCAATTACTGACTACATCCTGTGTCAGTGGATGATGATCATGTTCAATTCCAAGGCTGACTCTCTAGTGCTGCACTGGGTCCTTTCATGGGGATTTCTTCACCCAGGTGCAGTCATGCACACCTATAATCCCAGCTACAGCAAGATCACAAGTTTGAGGCCAATCTGGCCAACAAAGTGAGTTCCTGCTTCTTTAAAACAAGAGAGGGGCTGAAGAGATGGCTGAGCGGTTAAGGTGCCTGCCTGCTAAACCTAAGAATGCCAGTTCCAATCTCCACGTCCCACGTTTAGCCAGAGCAAAGTAACACAAGGGCGCAATGCCACACTTGCCCACCAGGGGTGCACGCATCTAGATTTTATTGACAGCATCACACCCATTCTGTCTTCCTCTCCTCTCTCTCTCTCTCTCAAAAAAAAAAAGGGAAAGGGAGCCGGGCATGGTGGAGCATGCCTTTAATCCCAGCACTGGGAGGCAGAGGTAGGAGGATCCCTGTGAGTTCAAGGCCACCCTGAGATTGCATAGTTAATTCCAGGCCAGGGCCAGAGTGAGACCCTACGAAAACCCAAAAAAAAAAAAAAAAAAAAGGAAAGGGAGGGCTGGAGATATGGCTTAGCAGTTAAGGCACTTGCCTACAAAGCCCAAGAACCCATGTTCAATTCTCCCGGACCCATGTAAGCCACATGCACAAGGGGTGCATGCATCTGCAGTTCATTTGCAGCTGCAGGAGGACATGGTGTGCCATTCTCTCTCTCTCCCACTCCCTCTCAAATAAATAAATAAAAATTAAAAAAATAATAGGCTGGAGAGATGGCTTAGCTGTTAAGGCACTTGCCTGCCAAGCCCAAGGACCCAAGTTTGATTCCCCAGAACCCACATAAGCCAGATGTATATAGTGGCTCTTATGTCTAGAGTTCACTTGTAGTGGCTACAGGCCCTGGGGTGCCCTCTACCTCCCTCCCTCCCTTCCTCTCTCTCTCTCTCCCCCATCCCCAATTAAATTTTATATATATACATTTAAAGAAAAAATAATTAGAGCAAAAATTTTTTAATTAAAAAAAAGAAGGGAACTTCCTCAAAAAACTAAGATGCACTGATAAGTCCATGGTGAATACCACCAACACTGGGGATGGGGAATAGGGGATATCATGAGAGGTATAGGACCAACACACTATTTGTTCCTACAGTGAAGTTCATAATTAATAAAAATAATAAAAAATACAAGAGGGGAGATATTTAAGATAGCAAATTACTTTACTCATGGATTAAAGCCATAACCTAGGGCCTATACCTGACTGTGATACAATTCATTTTTTTATTTTTAAAATTTATTTATTTGCAAGGAGAGAGCTGCTGCAAACAAACTACAGATGTAGCTGGATGTGATGGTACACGCCTTTAATCCCAGCACGTGGGAGGCAGAGTAGGATCACCATGAGTTTGAGGTCACCCTGAGACTACATAATACATTCCAGGTCTGAGCTAAAGTGACACTCGACCTCAAAACAACAAAGAAAAAGAAAGAAAGAAAGAGAAGAGAGAGAGGGAGGGAGGGAGGAAGAAAGACTACAGATGCTTACACCACTTTGTGCATTGGGCTTTACGTGGACACTAGGGAATCAAACCTCAGTCATTAGGCTTTGCAGACCAAGCATCTTAACTGCTGAGCCATTTCTGCATTCCCAAGACCAGGTCACACTGCTAAGAAGACTAAAGATGCAAATGTTCAGAAAAGGGAAATCTTTTTACCTTGATTTGTTCCCTGGGACTGAGCACGAGAATACTTTTTTAAAAATATATTTTATTTATTTATTTAAGAGAAAGAGGCAGAGAGAGAGAGAGAGAGAGAGAGAGAGAGAGAGAGAGAATGGAGGCACCAGGGCATCTAGCCACTGCAAAGAACTCCAGATGCATGTGCCCCCTTGTGCATCTGGCTAACGTAGGTCCTGGAGAATCAAATTGGGATCCTTTGGCTTTGCAGGCAAATGCCTTCACCGCTAAGCCATTTCTCCAGCTTGAGAATCCTTTTTAATGGGGTTATTTTAATGGAGAAACTACTAATGGAAGGCCATGACTTGTGGAAGGTTATCTACTATAGTTTGTATGGTGGATGTTCCCCTAACATTGAAGTCTTAATTCCACAGTCAGTGACATCACAGGGAGGGAGAAGAGCACTGAGGGGGTGAGACTCAAGGAAGGAAGTTTAGGTGAGTAAGGCAATGTTCTTGAAGGGGATCCTGGGACCTGGCCTCTCTCCTCTCTCTCTAGATTCCAGGATTGTATGAGGTGAGCAGCTACTTCTACTAGGCTCTCCCACCATCTGCCTTATCAGGGACCCAAAAGCAACAGGGCTGCAATCTCTTACCATGATCCCAAATCAAGGCTTCCTCTTCTGAAGTTGATCATCTTAGTCACTCTGTCCCAGTACTCAAAAGCTGAGTAACAGTGGACAAAAATAAAACAAACGGGGGGGGGGGAGGGAAATATCATAAGGTTTTTGTATGTAAGTATAGAAGTTGTCAATAAAAAAAAGATTTACAGCTCGGCGTGGTGGCGCACGCCTTTAATCCCAGCACTCGGGAGGCAGAGGTAGGAGGATCGCCGAGAGTTCGAGGCCACCCTGAGACTACATAGTGAATTCCAGGTCAGCCTGAGCTACAGTGAGACCCTACCTTGCAAAAACAAAAAAAAAAAGAAAAAAGAAAAATTTTAAGTAGCCCAAGAATTCCTGCTTCCTAATATCCGTCAATGTGAGACAATTTCCTCCATCCTGAACTTTCCTTCACTTCGGCCATTCAGCACCATTTTACATTTTAAAGTCATTTTTAAAAAGTCCTGGTGGCTTAGCTGTAAACACGGGGGCCTTCTCTGCCCATCAACAGCCTTAATATTGAATGCACTCGGACTGAAACATGGTTTCAATACTCAGAGTAAGTCATAGTAAACCAAGAGCATTCTTGGGCTTTCTTATTTATTTATTTGAGAGAGAGAATGGGCGCGCGCATGACAGGGCCTTCAGCCACTGCAAACAAACTCCAGATGCATGCGCCCCTTTGTACTTTTGGCTTTAATGGTGAGCGCCTTACCCGCTAAGCCATCTCTCCAGCCCCATCCTTTGGTCTTCTGAGAACCTTGACATTCTCAGAAATACTCAGGTGAGAAGGTAAAACTCACTGAGCTGGTGTGAAGACCAGGTGAGCGATGCTGACCAGCAGTCTCTGCATCTCAGGTACTTGTCCACTGGAAGGCAAACCTGCTGTGTATGCGAGCTCTGCTCCCACAAGCATGTGTGTGGAGCCCGGCTAACCCTGGCCAGGCCCTGCAGCCATTTTCTGCCATTTGTAAGCAGCAGTGGGGGGCCAGACCCGTTCTTGTGTGAGTTAAGCCAGCTGACTCGCCCTCGTTCCTCAAAAGTTTGTGACTGGGTGCGGGAAGCAGCCGGAAACACCTGTGTGAGGCTCTTCCCGGAAGTCCAGCCCCAACACGACTGCCAGAAACCAGCCTATTGGCCGCCCAGGAGGGGCGGAGCCTTTACCTCAGAACGCACGCAGGCCTGCCACAGTCCTGCGCCCAACCATGGTTAGTAGATGGCATTTGTGGAGTGTAGTTAGAAGGAGAGGCACTGGACACTCACATAACATAACTCCTACCTTTCATTTCTGTCTTCTTTTCTCTACAGATTTTTCAGGCCCACCACGTGGGCTCTCCAGCCACTAGGTGCCTTTCCTTGATTGTGTACTTCCTTAGTAAATATAATCATTTAATAATAAAACAGGCGTGGTGGCGCACGCCTTTAATCCCAGCACTCAGGAGGCAGAGGTAGGAGGATTGCTGAGAATTCGAGGCCACCCTGAGACTACATAGTTAATTCAAGGTCAGCCTGGACCAGAGTGAAACCTACCTTGAAAAAAAAAAAAAAAAAAAAAAAAAAAAAAAAATAATAATAATAATAATAATAAACACTATTCCATCTCATCCCAGTTTTTCCATATACATTTCAGTGTCACTAGCCAGTTGTTAACTGTT